>WBNM01041380.1:0-35752 GCA_013399055.1 Ramphastos sulfuratus
GCTCTAAATGCCTCCACCTGATCAGCCTGCATAGCCACATCTGTGCTGAGACTGCACATGGCAAGACATCCTGCCTACACCTGAAAGCCTCTTGCCAAGACAGGAAGTCCTGGAGATACACAGATCATCCAGAGAGCCAGGACCAGGTCAGAGATTGTCTGCCTCCTTTCCCCAGCACCCTGAAGTCTGGGAAGAACCAGAAGTCTCAGCGAATGACAAGACAATAACAGAATTCCCTGAAAGCATTTGGGTACTGTCTGAAGCTGTAGCTAGTCCCATGAGTTGGGACATAATTTTTGTGAGTAAATACTTAATGCCTCTTGTAAGTCACCAATAAGCAGAAAGGAACTGCTTGAGTCCATCTAATGGGCAAACGGCATATTGACCACAAGTGGTATATTGACCGCAGGAACCTTCTCTTCCAGTTCAATTAATGTTATATTATTACTAGTTATTTCTAGATCTGTGTTATTATCTGTATAAAGTTTCCATGACTGTGTGAAGAACCAATTATTATTAAAATTAGTGGCCGGGGTGGTGAGAGTTATGAATATTGAATATTAATAAACAATATTAGTCTTTAACAATAATATCTCACATCAATTAATTACCCCTCCATTACATAGGACAGTCCTCTGGAGATCATTGAGTCCAACCCCTCTGCCAGATAGGGCCAGCCACACAGAAATTCATCCGGACAGATTTTCAATCTTTCCAGAGAAGGAGACTCCACAACCTCTCTGGACAGCCTGTTCCAGTGTTCACCCTCATAGTAAAGAAGTTTTTCCTTACATTGAGGTGGGACTTCATGTGGTCTAGTTTGTGTTTGTTGCTCCTTGTTCTATCACAGGGCACCACTGAAAAGAGACTGGGTCCTTCTTTTTGACACCCAATTTTCTGATATTTGTAAGCATTGAGAAGATTTCCTGTCTGTCACCTCCTCTCCAGGATAAACAATTCCAGGTCGATCAGCTTTTCCTCACCAGACAGATGTTCCAGTCCCTTAGTTATCCTTGTAGTGTTCCACCAGACTCTCTCCCTGTTCCTCTTGAACTGGGGAGCCCAGATCTGGACACAGTACTTCAGATGTTGTCTCATTAGGGCAGAGTAAAAGGGTAGAACTCCTCTCATAATCTGCTGGACATGCTCTTAATACACCCCAGGATACCACTGGCTTTCTAGGCCACAAGAGTATATTGTTGCTGTCCCATGGATCACTTATTGTCCACCAGGATTCCAAGGTCCTTCTCCATGGAGCTGCTTTCCAGTAAGTCAATCCCTAACCTGTACTGGTGGATGATATTGTTCCTCTCCTCAGATTCAGGACTCTACATTTGTCCTTATTGAGCTTCATTAGGTGCCCCTTTGCCCAGCTCTCCAGTCTGTCCGGATCTTGCTGAATGGCAGCACAACCTTGCAGTGGATTAGCCAATCCTCCCAGTTTTGTATTATCATCGAATTTGGTGAGGGTACACTCTATCCCTTCAACATAGCAATGTTATTTCTGTTGTATCATCTATAGAGACTAACAGGAAGTTTGGGACATGATTGAGGTAACTGGTGTCATAGGAGCACATGCAGGCGTGTTGAGGTTCGAGCAACTGTCTTGTTACTCTCCTCTTTTCCCTGAGGTATTGGCTGAAGCTCTCTGCCAGGGACCTTTCAGAAAGCATATTATGTGCAGCTAAGCACGAAACACGTGCATGCATGCAAGTGTGCACACTCATAGGCAAAGGAGTATCCATGTCTGTATATAAATCAATAGTAGCATCTGAAACTTGGATATGAATAATTCCCTATCAATTATCAACTGCTCCCTCAGGAAAAACAGGCTGTTTACTTATCACAAAAATATGAAAATTATTACACTTCAAGTTTATACACTGTTAGTATTAACTTGTAAACAAAACAGATATGTGAGTAGTCTTCCCCCTTCTCTTGCTGCTAAACCTGCTCAAGGACAACAATTTGACATTTTTCAGCTTCATTACTTTCTCATGTTTACAGAGTTTCCTCATCTCTGATCCTCTTTCAGAGACAAGATCTCAGTCTCCAAAGGATAACCGCTATCACGCAGTATACATCTCCTGGAGCTGCAGACCTTGAGGCAAATGGCAGCTTCTCAGTTCTTTTATAAACACTTCACAACCCTGCCAGTGAGCAAACAGTGAGGACCCTTCACAGGGAGCAGCAGAAGAGGTTCTGAGTTAATAGCTGACTAATCTTCAGATTTAGGTGAAAGCAGCAATGTGTGATTTTGTGCCTAAATAACACCAACACCAAGACGGGAAACAAATACTTTAGTTTGACTTCAAGAAAGGCCCTGAAATCTCAAGGAGATCCTTAATAACTATAACTACCTCACTTATCTATGTTCTGACTGACTTCTTGGAGGATATGCATAAGTTCATTCTGCCAAGCAAAGCATCCAAGGTGAAAATTTTCTTTGGAGGTTCATGAGCGGTGACAGTGGGATGAAGTGCACCCTCAAAGTTTTCATGTGAGATGGTGAGTGGTGCAGTTGACATGACAGAGAGTCAGGATGTCACCCAGAGGGACCTGGACAAGCTGGAGAAGTGCACCCCCATGAACATCATGAGGTTCGATAAGGCCAAGCGTGAAGTTCAATAAGGCCAAGCGCAAGGTCCTACATTTGGGTTGGGACCATCCCTTCTATCAATAGAGGCTGAGGGATGATGTGATAGGGAGCAACCCTCTAAAAAAGAATTTGGGAATGGACAAGAAGCTGGTCACAAGCCAGCAATGTGCACTTGCAGCCTGGAAGACCAATCAAATCCTGGACTGCATCTAAAGAAGCATGGCTAGCAGGTCAGGAGAGGTGATTCTGCCGCTCTGCTGTGATATGAACTCACTTGGAGTGCTGTGTCCAGCTCTGGGGCCTCAACACAAGAAGAAATGTATCTGATGGAGAAGGTCCAAAGGAGGGGCACAAAAACGATCAGAGGGCTATAGCACCTCTCCTAGGAGGACAGGCTGGGAGAATTGGGATTGTTCAGCCTAGAAAAGAGAAGGCTCCTGAGAGACCTCATAGTGGCCTTCCAGTACCTGAAGGGGACTTACAAGAAAGCTGGGGAGGCACTGCTTACTAGGGCATGTAGCACTAGCCTGAAGGGCTAGTTTTAAATTAGGTTTTAAATTAGAGCAAGACATTAGGAAAAAGTCCTTTAGTATGAGGGTGGTGAAACACTAGAACAGGTTCTCCAAAGAAGTGGTGGAGGCCCCATCTGTGCAGACATTCAAGTTCAGGTTTGATGGGTCTCTGAGCAACCTGATCTAGTTGGAGATGCCCCTGCTTACTGCAGTGGGGTTGGACATCTTGAGGTCCCTTCCAATCCAGTGCATCCGATGATTCCATGAGCTGTCACAGCTGAATCCTGGTCTTCTCAGGGGCCTTATAGCTGAATTGCTTCTCCTTGTTCTTAGCATATATGCAAATAGAGAGGATTCTAGCCTAAATTCAATTTATTCTTCTCTATTGCTTCTCTTCTTTTGAGGAGATTATGAGTCAAGTGCTACAGTATCAAGCTTATGGGTTGCACTAACAGTACAGATGGTTTCTGCCTCTCAAACATCTTTTGTATAGAAGATATTAGATTGTTAGATAAATCAAGGGTTTTCACGGATACATGCAACCCTCTGAAGCTTAAATAGTTTCCCAAGAAAAAAAGAAAAATAGAAAAAAAAGTCTGATACTGGATACAAGAGAGTTCATGTAAAGAATCTGTCTTAGAGAATGCTCCAAAATATGGTATCACATGTTTAAATGAGCATCTATTTGTCAGAATTTCTTCAGATAACCCTAAATTTTTGAATTTACATGTACATTGCATGTTATCTAACATAAAAACTTTGCTTTGGAAGTAAGGATGTATCATCACTTTTTTTTAATCACAAAAAAAAATTTTTTTAGCAAATGAAATTAATCCAGAAGGTATTAGAAAACAAAACAAAACAAAACAAAACCCAACAAAACACCACACACCTTTTATTTTTTTCTTTTTCTTTTTTTTTTTTCCTTTTCCCCCTGGTGACAAGGAAACAAAAGTTCATTTTTATATTAAATGGATTACAATATCAGTGCTCAAATTCCTGCTCAGAACAGATAACAAAGGGAGCTGTCTCAGCAAAAAAGTAGGTCTTGGATAAGCCATTCAGTGATTTTCATTTTTGCCTTCAGGCATGAGAGACTCAAGAATTTACCTTCTTGAAACTGGAAGCCGTGGCCTGCCAGTAGAGTATTAGCGTCTTTTACAATAGCTGCAGCCAAGAGGAAACAGCAAAGGCAAAAGAAACACACAAAGACATTGGAGTTGTGTGACTGCTTTAAAAAGTTTCTGCAAATCCTTCTTTGGATATTTTTTATTATGGAAAATAGGAAAAAGCTTTTGCAAAAGGCCTCGAGATTCATAAGATTTGTATATACTTTCCAAATGAGTTACAGATTTCATCTGTCAGTTTTGTTACAGGACTTGAGTTGCAAAAGAGCATAAAGAAGTTTAAAATGCAACTTAAGCAGAAATTAGGCTCCTACATCAAAAGATACAAAATGTCTTTGCGTTTCTACTAGGATACTGATGAATTCAACTAGCTGCTATCAGCTGCATGAAGCTCAGCCATTGAATGTGCCTAGAGATACTATTACTTGCCTCAGGGTGTTTGAAATTTACAGGCTGGGTATTTTTAATTCCCACAGACATTTGAGGAAATTTTGCACAAAATGAGAGAAAAAGCACATATTATACCGAACAATAACATTCTTTGTAATAAGAAAGATTAGATGCTAAAATCATAAATTAACTCTGCATATACAGTGAAATAATCTTGATAAATCTAGTAAGAAAAGCACACATTTAAAATTTCTCATCTCATGTGATAGTAGCAAAAGATATAGATCTGTCTTCTGCTTGTTCTTAATTTAGTGTGTGGGTATATTTATTTTGTGGAAAATCTTCATGAAACGACTTAAGTGCCTGTGAATTGTGGCTTGAATGGGACTTTGCAGAAAGGAGAGAAATGAGAGGTCTCTTCCAACCTTGGTGATACTGTGATACTGTGGGAAAAGCTCAGAGAGCTGATGGTGGACTAGGAAGGCAGAAACCCAACAAGCAGGGAACACATGTAGGGAACAGAGAAAGAGTTGGCTGTTCATATAAAGAGACCTGTGAACAAGCCCTCCAAAGCAGAGATAATGTGATGGGCATTTGTGCAGCTTTAGAACCAATGAATGGTGCTCTGAGAACAAGACAAAGATTCATCCTTGAAATAGACAGTGAGCGAAGTGCTGTGCATTTGGTTTTAAGTTGTCTTCTGAAATCTCATCAACAGTCATTTGTCTATTCACATACATAAATTAAAAATATCATAATAAATTATAATTTATTTGTTTTTTGTTGTGAGGCCATGCAGGTATAACATTAAAGAGGCCAAAGCCCAACTAAAAATTAATCTGGTTTCAGCTTTTAAAATTCTACAAATATATTAATAATAATAAAAGGAAGACTAAGGAGAATCTTTGTCCTTTGTTGGATGCAGGGGAGAACATAGTGATCAAGGATGAGGGAAAGGTTGAGGTACTCAATACCTTCTTTGCCTCAGTGTTTAGCAGTAGGACCAGTTGTTTGCTAGATACCACCAACCTGAGCTAGAAAATATTCTGTGGAGCAGAATAAATACCCCATACTCTGAGATTGTTAGCAACCTGCTGCACCATTTAGACATACAGAAGTCCTTGAGGTTGGATGGCATACATCTGGAGGTACTGAGAGAACTGATGGAAGTGCTCACTAAGTCATTTTCCATCGTGTAGCAGCAGTCTTGGCTAACCAGAAAGGTCACTGTTGACTGGAGACTGGCAAATGTAATGTCCATCTACAAGAGCCAGAAGGATGACCTGCCAATTTGATCTCAATGCCAGGGAAGGTCATGGAACAGATTATTCCACAGCATGTGCAAGGCAACCAGGTGATCAGGCACAGTCAGCACGGGTTCATGAAGGGCAAGTCTTGCTGGATGAACCTGATCTCCTTCTATGAAATGGTGACCGCTTGAGTGGATAAGGGTCTGTTGATGTTGTTTACCTGAAATTTAGCAAAGCATTTGACAGCATATCCCATAGCATCCTCCTGGAGAAACTGGCTGCATATGCCTTTGATGGGTCAATGCTTCACTGGGTAAAAAAATGGCTGGATAGTTGGGCTCAAAGAACAGTGGTGAATGGAGTTAAATCCAGTTGGCAGCTGGTCACTAATGGTGTTCTCTGGGGTTCAGTACTGGGATCAGTGCACTTTAACATCTTTATCAATGATCTGGATGAGAGAATTGAGTGCATCCTCAGTAAGTCTGCAGATGACACTATACTGGGAGGGATTGTTAATCTTCTTGAGGACAGGAGGGCTCTAGAGAGAAACCTGGTCAGGTTGGGTTAATGTGAACAAGGTCAATTGTAGGAGATTCAACAAAGTCAAGAGCCAGGTCCTGCAACTGGGTCACAACAACCCCATGCAACATGACAGTGTATGGAATGCTGCCCAGCTGAGAAAGGCCTGACTGTGTTGATCTGCTGGCTGAATACTAGCCAGCAGTGTGCTCAGGTGGCCAAGACCAACAACATCCTGGACTGTATCAGGAACAGTGTGGCCAATAGGACCAGGGAAGTGATTGTCCCCCTGTGCTCAGCACTGCTTGAGTACCGTGTTCAATTTTGGGACACCCACTACAAGAAAGATATTAAGGTGCAGGAGCATGTCTAGAGAATAGCCACAAAGCTGGCAAAGGGTCTGGAGAACAGGTCTTCTGAGAAGCATCTGAGGGAACTGGATTTTTCCAATCTCGAGAAGAGGAGGCTGAGGGTAGATCTTATTGCTTTCTACAACTCCCTGAAAGGAGGCTGTAGTGAGGTGGGTATTGGTCTCTTCTCCCTACAAGTGATAGAACAAGAAGAAAAGGCCTTAAGTTTCACCAAGGGAGGTTTAGATTGAATATAGGAAGAAACTTTTTCACTGAATACATTACCAAACACTAGAATATGCTCCCCAGGGAAGTGGTTGAATTGCATCCCTAGAGGTGTTTAAAAGTAATGCCTAGAAGTGGTGCTAGGGTACATAATTTAACACCAGACTTGACAGTTAGACAATGGTGAGACGTGGTGAGCTTAGAGGTCTTTTCCAAATGAGATGGTTCTATGAGTTTATATCTCTGTGATTCTGCTATGGGATGCTGTTGTTTCCCAGGAAGAGCAAATAGGATCCATTTCATATGAAAGATACATATATTCAAAGTGAGGCAGTTCAGTCTTGAGCTGATAGATGCACAGGTTTCTGAAGACATCTTGAACAAACAGGAAATACGAATTCAAGGAAATTTCAAAAAGCAGTTCAGCATTTGAGAAGGTAAGGATTAGGGCAACAGGTAAACATAATCTATAATTTCATTTTAGTGTCTTCTTTTGCAAACCACCATTCCATTTTGATATGATAGATTAAAGATGCTTCTTTTAAATCTTAGCTGGTATCAAAGTGGTTTTAGGGATATTCCGACAAACTTGTTTTCTTGTCAGATTAACAAATATGACAGATTGAAGTGGAATGTCTCTATATGTTTCAGGAAAATACTAAGAGTTGAAAAATATAATCTGAATGCTACTTTTAGATGCTGACAGCTACAATACATTAAACCAATTTCCTACCATGGATATCAACATGTATTCTTTGGGTAAGAGATAAAGAAATCACAGTGCTCAAGAAAACAGCACTATTATCATTACAGAGACTCCATTCAGGCCTGAGTCTGGGAGGACAGGAACTTGTATGACATTGGACCTTCTTTAACAAATACCTGACACCGTGGCACTGCTTTCAGATTGTAAATCAATCTGGTCATTGACTCTGTATCACAATTTAATGGCCATGGTGGTATCAGGTTGACAGCTGGACTCAATGACCGTAGAGGTCTCTTCCAGCTGGAACAATTCTGTGATTCTATTCTATGTAGATTCATAGGATCCATTAATACTAGACCAAGATCCACTCAATACAGTCTCACCACTTGAATCCTAAAACGCCTTGAAAATTCCACTCCAGATAGAAATTCTGCATTTCTCTATAAGATCTAGGCATTATTGCTGAGTTGGGCTCTTCTAGACATTAGACAATGGGGCACACTTGAATATGCTCAGAACAAGAAACTAGTATTTGTCACTTGGTGGGTAGCATCTATTTCGTAGAGAAAACAGTTGAGTAATACTTTTGGCTACCATCATGTTAAAAGGAAATTTTCATATAAACTGATCCTATTTATAAGTAGAGATTTAAATGGGTATGTTAAAGAGTTGTATATATACAATGATTTCCAATTTCCAGGAAACTTTATCTGAAGAATTTTGTGATATCTCTCCTAAATTTCTAGTCCTTTAAGAGCATGACTTCAGTATGAAAGCTCATAAAAATGTGATATATAAATTTCTGGGACAGCTACTTGTGACTAGATAGAATTTCTGGGATAATGTTTTCCACAGGGATTCAAGATCCTCAATATACACAAGAGGCTTTCAGTGCAAATGTTTGCATTGAATACTGTTTGTTTAATATCTGCAGGAAAATTTATAGCCACCATTTATTGCTTTAAAATATGATTTAAAAAATATATCTTTTATATATATATATATATATCATGAAAAAGTAACAGATCCTAATTTAACAAGCTTTTAGAAATAATAATCAATCCAACCAAATAAAATTATTTAACTAAAATGGAATGAGTGCTTACTGTGAAACAATACATCAGTAATGATTGGAACAGGTGCAAAAAAGTGTCTTAATAAATCAGTAATGCAGAAAACATATCAATTATTTTGAAGGTTAATGGATTTTTTGTTTGTTCTCAAAAAAATCATGAAGATATTTTCCTGAATACTTAAAAAATATTAAAAACCAAATCAATAACCTTGATGAAAAGCTTAGATTGGTTTGTAAAGCAGAATAAAGTATTGGTGACATGAATAAAAGTGAGGTGTATTTATGACTGTGAGAAGGTGAAACTATTGTAGCATACCCCATCCCTGGAAGCATTTAAAATGCAGAGATGTGGTGCTGAGGGACATGGCTTGGTGTTAGACTTGGTAGAGTCAGAGAGTGGATGTAATCAATGATGTTGAAGGTCTTTCCCAACTAAAATAAGTTTATGATTCTATGTTATATATAGGAATGTAGATAAGAAACTAAAAAGAAGCAATTTGAGTTACATCTCCCATCTCACTTGAAACTAATTCAGGTCATGTTCTTATCAGAAACATTCTTTATGGAAATATAGTTGTTTTTCTTTCTTCTTTTTTTTTTTTTCTTTTTTCTTCCCTTTTTCTTAAACTCTCTAGTAGCAAACACTTCTAAAAACCAGAAAGGCAATCTTGTCAAAATGCAATGAAATGACAAAACCGACACTTTAAGTAATTGTCTGCAATCTAGCAGACCCAGGAATTTGACAATAATTTCCTAATCAATAAGGTGGAGGCTTATAGGCTTTTGAGGGTTTTTTTGTTTAATTTGAGAAGAGTGAAAACATGAATCTTTCCTTGAATAGAGTGAATGACTGTTTTCCCATCTACACATTTATTCTTTTGTCACATAAGTCTCCAAAGGATATATGAAAGCAGGAAGTCATATAACAGCATGGATTAGGTAAGGATGTAAAATGTATGAGTACATCAATAATTTTTTTTTTTTTTTTTAGATACTTCTTAAAATACAGCAACAGAGACATGGAATTTAAATTAATACACAGACATAAAAAATAAAGTCAATATAAGTGGGCTTAGGTGCCTGGTAGCTTGTTTATACCAGGTTGCTTAAAAGTTTATGACTGTAATTCTGGGCATTCAATTTCATTACAAGTTGAATCCAAATTTTTTAACAAACATCAGAGAAGCAACAGATATGCAACAGATTTTATATAAATGAATAGATTTTAAAACAGACTCTTATAAGAAAGAGAACACAGTTAAAATCACTAAGAAGCAATGACAGGGAAAAATAAAATATGTGTATTTCGAATTTTAGGTATTTTAATGAAAATGGGGCTTTTTTTTTTTTTTTTTTTTTTTTCCTTATCTTTCAGTATGCTTTCAAACTTCCAGAGAGACTGCAGACTAGAAAGATTTAAATAGATCACCTTAGACAGTAGAATATTTCACCCACAAAAGCAACTTTTCTCATTAAAATTATGGTCATGTATAGAGAAATTTCATAATAGAAACTTATTTACAAAATTGTTATTGCTATTGTCTTTATTGCCCCAAAAGGAAAAATTACCAATGCACATTTTTAATATGCAATGTGGGGTTGACTATTTTGACTAAATTTTATACTCACAGTATCACCAAGGCTGGAAGAGACCTCAAAGATCATCAAGTCCAACCCATTACCACAGACATTCTAGTGGTGAATGACTCTCTCAGTGAAGAACTTTCTCCTCACCTCCAGCCTAAACTTGCCCTGGCACAGCTTGAGACTGTGTCCTCTTGTCCTGGTGCTGGTTGCCTGAGAGAAGAAAGCAACCTCCTGCTGGCCACAACCACCCTTCAGGTAGTTGTAGACAGCAATAAGGTCTCCCCTGAGCCTCCTCTTCACCAGGCTAAACAATCCCAGCTTCCTCAGCCTCTCCTCATAGGGCCTGTGCTCAAGGCCTCTCACCAGCCTCGTTGCCCTTCTCTGGACACCTCGCACTTAAGTTTGTTGTCTCTTCAGTTTGTTCTACCTTTAAATATTTCTATTGTTAATTATAGTCACATGTAAATCCCTTGGACTCAATGAAGTGTTTCAGGTTTATAGAGGTAGAAGCAAATAAGTCATCATTACTGATTCTGCTGTCAGTTCTTAAGAAAGAAAGGGATTTGGGGTGGAGGCAGAAACAACATTTTCTTTGTTGATTTTTATTTTTTTTTCATCCTATTACATCTGGATTCTTGATGTCTAGCAAGAATTCCCCACCCCCCCCCCCCCCCACCTTTTTTGGAATATAATAGGAATGTTTGTAGCTTTCACATACTTCATGTGTAATTTTGCCTGGGAAGTTTAGTTCACCTAGTGATGAGAAGAGTCAATTTTTAGTGCCTACAATCCAGACCGGACTTTTGAAAGGCACCATTGAGCTCCTCAGAGCATGCTGGATATGGCAGCAGTAATCATGCCATATGTTCCCTATAGCAATCCACAACAACAGTAAGATAAATTAAAAATAGTTTGTCATTTTGAAAGATACATTTAGTGCAAAGTATTTTTTTCAAGCAAAAGAGAAGGGATGACATGCATCTGGAGGCAGAAGATTAGACAACTTTACAGCAGGAGTGGCAGAGATATATGGTGCTTCTATATAACATAAAGTAACATAGGGAAAAGAAATTGACCTGTTAGACAAAGCCTGATAATGCAGCTATGATTCATGCAGAGACAACTGTGGATCAAAGACACAGACAGAGGACTAGAGCAAAAATTTCTTAATTTCTCATCTGAAGTCAGTTCAATTCTTTCATGCCTCACAAAACCAACATTCCGTGTAAGCAAATCCAAAGTTAAAAGCTAACTAGTCTTCCTTGCATACCATAGCAAACTGATTAAGAACTGCCATATAAAGAGAGATATTTCAAATAACAGCTAATTAGGAGTCACCTTTCTTGCTGATATTCTGCAGCCCATGGACTGGTTTCAAAGTCTGAGCATCAAGCACAGAGAAATAATCTTCAGTCTCCGTTGGTTTTGATCTTGAGGGAGTCAAACAGCCTTCTTTTCCCTATTATGCTGTAGCTAGTATTCATATAAGCATGCTTTCCTACTCTCAAGATAAACAAGCAATTGACAGACCCTTCATTTTCACCCAGGTTTACAATATAAGAAGTTCAAATCATTTTTACAGCTGTAAATACCATCATGGGGGATTTCTGGATCCAGCTGTCTTCCATGGCTGTCACCACTGAAGCAGAAGATATGTCTAGAGGTGATGAATAGTCCTGCCTCAGATGTTTCTAGCTAATCGGGTTTCAATAATAGAGAAGATTCATGAAAAAGACCTCTGTGAAGTTGCACTCAAATGACCTTAATGTGTCAGCTTTGCTATCATTTGTTCTTAAAAAAACCCAAAAAACCCCCAAACAAACAAAAAAACCCAAAACAAACCCAAACCAAACAAACCATAAAAGGCTAAATATTTCCCTCCTTGTTCTTGAATTCAGAGCTATGGCTAACACCAGCTAGGTCTCTGTGGATTGCAACACCACTCATTGAAAGTCCGGATGTTACATGTGCTATCAGTCAGCAACCACAAGCAGGAGGTGTTTGCAACACCTAGGCTATCCATCTCTACAGCACAGATTTTAATCCAACTATTCTTGCACAGAATACACGATTGCCAGAAGATGACTTTGAAAGACATAACATCCAGTCATCCCACTGGATTTTAATTTGATTGAGAATATCAGATTACAGTGCTTGTCTTTTGGTGAATTAAGAGATTGAGAACTTTAAAAATCTATTTTAAAAGGATTTCTTTTCAGTCTTTGAACTTTTTCTGACTTTTTTTTTCTTCCCTCTTCCTTTTTGCCAACTTTACAGTATTTTGAAGAATTCTGTCATCAGATTTGTATGGAGTGTTATAGTTTGTTTCAGTAATGCCACACACAGGAAGAAACAAAGATAAATTTCTTTATTCACTGCTCTCCTAATCATTATACCAAGTGAGTCTTCTTGTCACAGGATTTGGATTATGGAAAATGAAAATTCATCTATTGTGACCTCAAAAATGTTTCAAGAATCACAGCCTGCTACTGTTAAAGCAAAACCCTGTTTGACAGAGAACCTTTGCATTTCGTGTGTGCCTGAATAACCACATAGTGCAATACATGAGGAAAATTGAGTGAACTCCTTCATTTTATTCAGAAAGAAAAAACACATTGCAAAATAAACATTCATCTCTTAAATTAGAAGACTTAGACATGGAGTAAAAGGAAAACTAAAAAAGATTGACTGACAGAGGACAACTGAGAATGAAGAAATTATATGAAATATTAGAAATGTCTCCATTGTAAATACCTGATAAAAGTATTTTTAGTGAAGATATATTTAATTTTTTTGCATGAGAATAAAAGCAGAGAGATTGAAATTGAGCATCTGAAAATATTTTTTTTTCTGTTAATGTATGATGCCGCAGAATGTTTTCTATAGGAAGATTGATCTCTTGGGGTGTTTTAAACCTACTTTGGAAAAAAAATATTTGGATGGAAATAATCTTGCTTGGGTAGAGATGTGGACCAGATGGTCTCATTATTTCAGTAAATAAATAATGTAATGAGTCTAATACCATAATCTATTGAGTAAGCAAATGCCATTTTTCATTACCAATTTTCTAAAGATACTTTATGGAAGCAAATGGTCACTCTGGATGCAAAATATAATTCAGCTTATACTTTAAAGGAACTTTAATAAGAAAATAATTCAATTTTCCAGGAAGTCTGAGTAGATACGAAATTAAAATTTCCTTTTACTTCTTAGTCTTAGTTCAGAAAGTCATCTTGGGAAATTTTCATATAGCATAGCCGATGGTAAACTAATTTCAGTGAAAAACACACAAAAGTAACTCTCTAAGACTTTAACTGTTACTTTCTATAAAATATTACAGAAATGCATTGATTTCACTGCTATCTGAATCAAGCTAAATTCACTTTTAGCAAATAAACTGTAGACTAAACACAATGACCCTTTTAGAAAAAAAAAACCAAACCAATAGATTTATTCATCGAACAGAAGAACACATTCAAATTACATGAAGATTATGATGCAAAACCAAAAATGTGAGAGAATTTTGTTAAAAGCAATACTTTGCAACATTTACCAGCAACACACACAACATTTATAAAAGTAGCTGAGAAACACTGCAGTGTCTAGGTGTAGCATAACATCTGGTATCTATTCTTTCTTGATTCAGCTTAATTTGATTTGATTTTGTACCAGTCCTCTGTTTCATATACTGAACTAACTTACTACTTTGGTAGGCAGATAGAATACACCAAAATGGACTGAGCTGAGAGAATGGTTTAAAGAGCAGATGTGTACATAGAGTTTAATATAAACTAAGACTTTTTCCCCCATCTTGGCAGAGATTACACACCCACTGAACAACAGTAGAAGATTTTTCATCACCCAGCCTTTACAAGTAATAGAAACAATTATTTGGAATTGAAGCCTATTGCCTGTCTTCTTGTCACCAATCAATCTAACCATCAAGTGCTATATTACTTTGCATCTTTCTCACGAGGTGTTCTTATTGGGTTGTCTTCCTTTTGTGGTAGACATACAATCATCTGTTTAACCACATAATGTATCACCAAAAAAAATTCTTTTTAATACCCACCCATGAAATATATGATGCCTTGAACTTTCTTGTTATTTGGCTTAAGTGCATCTGAATGGTTCCTCAAACAAGTCAAATGAATCATGGTTAGTTTTTTCAGATGAACAGTCTAAGTGCATACGAGTTGCATCTTTTAAGCTAAACCTCGACTATCTTAAATTTCCTATTCTGAAATAGATGCTTCCAGTGCCTTTGATTGTCTTGAATGGCACCAGAAGTCTACATAATCCTTTAAACACCATTTTAGGCTTCCTACGACTTCTCCTGTTGGGTATGCTTCTCCTATAAATTGCCACCATATCTGTCATCCCTTTGGGTATAACTCAGATATTCTAGGGCAGTAGTCTCCACACTTTTTTTATTGTACACTCCTACTAGCAAAATATTTTTGAGGACACACGGCTTCAGTAGATGTATATTTATTTATTATAAAATATATACATAAACTACTTTATTAGTATGTTTTGTACATTACAAAACATACAAAAAATATTTATTTTATTAATGACAGAAAATAGATATTTTTCCCACATCTCTATCTTGCATGTGCCACTTTGAAGACCACCAGTCTAGGGCATTTGATACATCAGGCACCACTAAGCAGTCAACTAAGCTCTGTTTAAGGACTAAAATGGAGGTTTTAGTCATCTAGCAGACATTGAGAGATCTCAGTGTTAGGTATTTTACCCCAAACAATATCCCACCTGATCTGTTGCCATCTTCATAGCACAAAAGGGGCAGCAGAGGGCCTGAAACAGAAACAAATTCCTTAACTCCTTGTAGGGCATTAGATCTTTCTGTCAGCTGTCTGTGAAGAATAGAACTAGCAGATGATGTATGTCTGAACAAAAAGTGGTGTGTCTGTACCTACATCAGGGAAAGAAATACTGGAACAACATTTTGAATATGCATATTGTTGAATTCTCATAGTAGCTGTTGTCACACTGTAAAGAATCTAAGCTGGAGTTAATTTTCCCCACAGAAGCCCTCATAATGCTGTGCTTTGTATTGGTAGTTAGAAAATTGTTGATAATACACTGGTGTTTTGGCTGTTGCTGAACGGAGTTCACGTAGCATCAAAACTGCATCCCCAGGATCTCCCCATCACCAGTAGGCTGGGGAATAGGCAAGATCTTGGGAGGGAACACAGCCAGGACAGCTGACCCAAAGTGACCAAAAAGATATGTGATACCGTATGACATCTGCTCAGCAATAAAAGCTAAGAGAAATGAGAAGGAGGAGGAACATTCATTATTATGACATCTATCTTCCACAGCAACCACTAGATGTACAGAAACCAGGCTTCATGGTAAGTGGCTGGATATCACCTGCTGATAGAAGGTATAAAATAAATCTTTTTGTTTCCTTTGCTTTTGATTTATTAAACTGCCTTTACCTTGACCCATGAGCTTTTTCCCCCCATGTTATTTTCTCTCCTTACATCCTGCTGAGGAGGAGAGTGACAGACCAACGTGGTTGGGCAGCTAACGTACAGCTGATATCAACAGCCACTACACACATTTTAGCCTGAGATACTTAGCATTTTTATAGACATTTCCAAGGCATAGTTCAGAGTTTGTGGTGGGTCAAGGACCTCTATTTTGGAGGCCAAGGAAACCCAGGTTAGCCAGTTATCCTCAAGACCAGAAAAAAAAAAATGGATTCTGTCATGAGCTGACACGGTTCCTAAAAAAATTCCTCAGCACATTGAAATCTGTGAAACTATTATATTCAGTCCAGAGGCACAATGAAGCACACCACAATCCAATATGAACTCCAAGTGAAGCCATATAATGTATGATTTCAGATTACATATATAGCGAAACCCTCTTCCTTGCACACGATCACACAAGTTTCTACTGGCTGCCCCATCCTGAACACGCACCCAGCATGTGAACTTTATATATACTGATTGGTTAATAGTTGTGGCTAAGCCCAGAGCTTTTACATCCATTTGCTAAACTTCACCTCCTGTTTTTTAGCTGATACTTCCCTACTTTTATGAGTCAAGGACAGTTCAATACAATTACTTAAAGCAGCTGTGTATAGCTGTTCCGAGGGTTCATAACATGGCCATTCTCTTCTAAAAACATGCTCACAATATTCAATAGACAGATTTACCTCTGAAGGCAAATGGTAGTTAATAAGTTGACAAGAGACACAAATGTAACATGCCCTGGAGAGAATTTGTTCAAAATTGTTCACATAATTATTCTATAACCTTGACATTGAGCTGGTATTATTAATACAATCATCAAACAAGGCTCCTCAAACAAGAGCCTTTAACATCATGCCTTCAATCACCATGTTTCTATAGTCTGAGTACAAACATTGTGGCTTTTTATCTGAAATTATTTCTGGCTTTTCTATACATTGGTTTAATCTTGTATGCTGTATATGAACTCCTCAGTCTAACTGGACTTAGATTCCCATACAGTCCCTACCTATCTTCCTTTTCTGTCTCTAATTCAGCCCCTGCTTGTCTCATCTCTAAGTACTAACTCCCAGCCAATCCTTATCTAAGCTAATCTAACCTATTTATCTACAGTCTCTCTTTTTTATTTTTTACCCTTCTGCTTCCTATTTTATATTCTCTGCTAGCTTAAAGGTTTGGCATAAGGGGAGATTTCTACTGATGGGAAGTGCTTCTCAATTGGACTGCTTCTTCCAAGTATTTTATGTCATCAACAATGTGATCTCCAATTCACTAAACTTCAGTTTAGGTACCTCTCATTCCTCTGAATCGGTATTTCCCTAATAAAGAGACGTTGGAATGATAACTAATTTAGTAGCAAAATAAGATAACACAGAATGAACATTTATGAGTTAGAATATCCATCTATCCCAGTGTTCCATCTTTGAGAAAGGCTCTATAACAATAAAAAAAGAACTACTTGTATTTAAGATAAATCCTTCTTTTAACATACTATGAGCTTTTGATATTCATTCATTTGGGACAGAGATTATATCTGAACCATACTTTGCCACCACCACCAGGTCTATTCCCAGTGAAACCATCTGACCTTTTCAAGCCTATTGATGTGTTTCGGCTTGTTTTGTTTTGTTGTTGGCTTCTCTTTTTTTCACCCTAAAGCAATCTATGGCAATGCATTCCACAGCTGAATGATGCACTGTATGAAAAGCACTTATGTTTACTTTAAACTCTGCCTAGTAATACATTGGGTTGTCCTTACTTCTTGTATTTTGTCATAGTGAATAATTGTTCTTACTGGTATGCAGACATCACTGTGATTAATATCTTCCTCATATTGCTAGCAAACTGAGTTCTAGTCTATTAACTGTCTCCTTTTGTGATAGCTATTACATCTTTCTGATCATCTTTCTTTTGCTTCACTTTTTGTATTATAACTTATTTCAGGTAGGTGCATCAGAAAAGTAGATACTGTGCAAGATATAGGTGCATCATAGATCTATACAGACTACAGTGATGTTTTGTGCTCTGCTGAATTCTTAAAATATTACTGTCACCTATATGAGTAGCAGTGCAAAGCCTTCTGTTGCTGAGATTAAACAAGAATGAGACTGAGGATACAGAAGAGAATACAAAATAAATATTGTTGGCAGAGACATGATATTTTCAAGCACTCAACCCATTTAACCTAGATTGTCTCACATATATATCCATATAAGACCTGTCTCATATGTATCTTCATGCAAGTCTTATCAACCTAAGCTTTTCTGTTTATGAAAGTTTGAGCAGACATGGTTGAGGGAAGGTTGAGAGAAGGGGAAGGGAAAATAGAACTGTTAATTTGATCAGAAGTCCACTATGACTTCTTCCAAATTCTTAGCAGAGTGATAGGGGGTATCTTTTTTTCTGTAATTAATGTTTATAATAATTTTAAAGCTGGTGAGGGCAAAGAATATTAGGGATTGTTTTTCTTTTGTAGCAGAAGAAACAGACAAAAAAAAGAATTCCAGTGGATCTGCTTTTTCAAAATGACCCATCCCTGTCTTATTTTGAGAATTGGTAGGATCTGTTTAAGAATATGGCTCACTTTCACAGGAAACAACATTTAGTGGATGGATAATAAAAAGGAATATAAAGGTTAGCATGAAACAAAAGAAAAGTTCTAAAACCCCTGCAAATTAACCCAGGCTAATATTACTTTGCTAATATCTGAAAAATATTCAAATTAACCATTGCTTAATGTCTGTCTACCAATAGCACTACTCACAATAAATTGCACACTAGTTTAAATTCTAATACAAATACTTAGTTGCAGTGTACATTAAAGTCTACAGCCTATTTAATCATTGATTTTCACAAGTAGCTTACCAGGTACGAGCTTCATTTTCCTGTCATTAAAACAGAAATTATTCTGTATATTTAGGAGGGATCTTATACTAGTTTTGTATTTTCCCTTATAACATGCACTGTGAAAAAATCTTTACTGGGTCACAGGAGCCCTGCAATCTTGGCATATGATGCTGCTTCTGTATGTCCCTATTGAGTAACAAAATCTACGCCCGAAAGGTAGCCTGTAAAACAACAACAGGATGCTCACTGAAGACAGAAAGTACAGCAGCCAAACCAGACTGATCTCCCATCTGACCTCAGCAGTTCTATCGTTTTTACATTATGTACTCAGTCAGCTCTTAGCTACGTTTACCTAACTGAACCTGTCAGAGTGGTGTTCTAGACAGTGCACTCTGGTATTACAAGTGTAATGAATCTGACCCACTTAGCTAAATTACATTTGTACTCTGATAGAACACTTTGATGCCACACATAGTCAGACTACTCTCACCATCCAACTCCTGTGATGAGTCTCTTGCTTACTGGCTAATTTGGCAATACGTGGGCATTTAGTACCTTTGCTGTTTGCAGAAAAATCACTGTGGGTCTTAAATGCACCTGAAATTTAGGCTTTTTTAATACTGAGATAACTATATATGAAGGTAAGAACAAAATTTTAGCCTTCTTCACCTATAATTTTGAAAGGATTAATTTAATTTGGTGCATATTTTAAAAGAACACAAATTAGAATTGCAAAAATAGCTTCTTGGAGTCTGAATCCTTTGTGGGACTGTTCTTTTTTGCCTCCTTTTCTTATAGTATAGAACATATTGTCAGAACTTACAATAAATAGCAGATAACTAAAGTGTGCTCATTCACATGAAGGCTAAGTTTGACCCTGTATTTATGAAATGACAAAGCATCTAGTCTTTTACTGTGCCTCAGGTGGTGCTATTGTATTCCTAATCATACTACTGTCAATTAAAAAAAAAAAAAAAAAAAAANAAAAAAAAAAAAAAAAAAAAAAAGTAAGAGTTGCTAACATAATAAAAAAGTCAAAATAAAAAAGTTGTTCCCACAATAGCACTGAAACAGCTAAAAGGTCACAGGTTGTCCTTCATTAAGAGTCTTTTAAATTATTATGATTTTTGAAGTACAATGAACATAAATGTCTATTTTGTTCTTGAACAAACTCCCTGTAAAGTTGTTGCAATGAGATATTGTTTTAGTGTAATATTTCTTCAAAGCAATAGGCAGTAGTTACTTCCATCTGATCATTTTGTGAGTGTTACATCTACATTTTTCTTTATAGAAGAGATGGATTTTTAGCAGAGGCTGAGGAGTTAATAATGAGGTATTCACATTCCTCCCATTGTCTTTAGTTGTGCATTTTTACTGAAAAAGTGATGTGACCTTTATAGTCCTTCAGTACTTCAAACATGTCATAATCTGCAAATTCTTAAAATGTTTAAATCCTGAAGGCCATTACTTGTCTTTACTTATCTGAGTGGTCAAATACAACACAGAACCGTAGAATGTGAAAGCAAGAGTGAATAACCTGCGAGAATACAGAAACAATGCCCAAACATCCAGGGATGAAGTTAGGAAGCTGAAATCCAAACAGAATTGAATCTGTCCAGGGATGTCCAAGATAAGAAAGTCTTCAGCAAATACATAGGTAACAAAAAGAAACCTAGGAAAAATGTGGACCCACTGCTTAGTGAGGCAGAGGAGGACATGATTATACAGAACATGGAAAATGTAAAGGTACTTTTGCCTCAGAGAGTATCTTTGCCTCAGTCTTAATCAGCAAAACTGGCCTTTGGGTATCCTAGGTCCCACAGAGAGAGGGGAACAGCTGGAATATGCATCCTTGATGGGAGAGGATTATGTCAGTGAATAGTTAAACAAATTGGACTTATGTAGGTCTATGAACCCTGATGGAATATAGCTATTATTGCTGGAAGAGCTGGCAGATGTCTTTGAGAGGTCGTTACCAATAGTCTTTGATTGATGTTAGCGACTGTGGTAAGTGCCCAAAGACTGCCGGAAAGTAAATGTCAATCCTATCTTCAAGAAGGGCACAAAGGAGCATCCAGGGAAATATAGGCTGGTTAGCCTTCCTTCACCCTGAGAAGGTGATGGAGCAGCTAATCCTGGAAACCATTTCCAGGCACATTAAGGACAAGAAATTCATCAGGAGTAGTCAGCATGGCTTCACCAAGGGTCATGACAGGGCAGAATCTAACCTCAGCAAGTTTGTTGATGACACAAAACTGGAAGGAGTAGCTGATTTTATTACTGCTCTCTTGGGCTGCACATCAGCCTATTTTATTTATCTTAAAACTGGTGACCTAGACTGAGAAGAGCCAGACCAGGTAACAAAAAAAAATCTAATCTTTCATCTGAAGATTTTTATATTGAAAAGGGAAAATTTATTCTCCAGAAAGTCATTTATTGCACCTGTCTATAGATAGAAAGCTTTGTTCTGAATGGACATAACAGCCCAAAAAGCTAAAAGAACTAGTGTACCAGGGAGTGGACACCTCAATGCTTTTGAAACAGGCAATATTTAAAAACATGACTGCAGCAAAATCTTCCCCCTTTCCTCAATTAGTAGAGCAGCTTTGGTATTCAGATTGGAAGAATATCTTAAAGGTGTGTCCAGAAGACTTCAGAGACTTCAGTGAACAATGAAGAATTATACAGGACAGAACAAAAAGCTGTAATACAATGTGATTTTTATGTAGGCAGAATTCAAAGGCACATCCATCTCATCTCAAAACCATACTCACTGGGTTGCTTTGGAAATGTCCTGAAATTTAGATACTTTTTACAGAATTGCAGCAGAAATCCTTTCCTGAGATTTCTGAAACTAAATGATGGGCATCTCTCCAACAACTGAAATTTTGAGTAATTTAATGTAACGTCAGGAAAATAAAGATCAGAAGTAGACAGCTGTGTTACACAACTAAAAACCAAGTGTTCTCTTCTCCTGACAAATATTTATATATTTTTTTTCTCCTCTGTAAGTGGAAACTTAATGACTTTAACTTAAATATATAAGTTACAGCGTGATATATATTAAACAACAATATCTAACCTCACCTGTGGTTCAGGTCAAGTGTTTTCAAGAGAGATATAACATGGATAAATTAGATCTTTTCTCAATTATTCCTGTATCTGCCCTTTTCTATGCTGAATTCATCGATGGCATTCGATCTGAAGCATTTATATTTACAACTATGCTGTTACTCATGCAGAAGCTGTAACAATCAAGGTCTTGACTTGTAACAGGGAAGATCAAAATTTCTTGCAGTTCCTTTACCACTATCTGCCAGCAAGTCCCATTAGTTGTTTAAGTGTTTCAGAAGCTAAGCATGAAAAAAAAAAAACCCACTGAAAAAAACCCCCAAACTCGGTCCTTTACAGACCTTTTTTCTTTCTGTTTCCTGTGAGATCTCTCCCACTTCACATAGCTGATGATATCTCTCTCAGACTATCAGACACATATCTCGAAGTAAAACTGTCAGCAGCAAATGTCAACTATTTTCTTTTATCAATACTAAAATGGTCTCTAACAGCTTGGTTTAGTTCCTTGGTTCTTAGCTGTAGCTGAGAGCTGTAGCAGTTAATGATAATAACTTATGTTTGTCTAGAACCTTTCATCTAGTAGCATCTAGCAGGATCCAAAAGTGTTTTATCTGATTGACAAAATGTGCAGAGGGAGCTCCAAGCCCACCAGAGAGGAGAACACTGCAACTAAATGAAAGTATAAGAGCAGTTCAGATAGATACCTAGTAACTTGCTCTGCTATAATAGATGGGAAATATTATCATGGATCAATGCTATCACGGACTCTCAAGAAATGGTTCATATAATAATTTTAGCACATTAGAGCATCTCTTTATCGTTACTGAAGCAACAAAGGCTAGTTAGGGGCAGGAGATCAAAAGGCAGGCAGAAAGTAAAAGGACTAATATAAAGGGAAACTTCCAGCAGGAGAACAGCAAGGATTTTTCTTCCATATATATCATTGTCAAGATTGTCACAGTAATATCACAACTAGGTATGGGACCTAAATGATAGAACCCTACAACCATTAAGCTTAGCAATAAACCTCTAAGACCATCAAATGCAACCATCAAGTAAACACCACTGCGACCGAGAAACCATGTTCTGAAGTGCCGTGTCTACATATTTTTTGCTTGTTACAGAAGTCAATGGTGAATTACAAGTGGCTTTAAATATTTACTCACAAAAACTATCTCCCAACTCACAGGGCTAGCTACAGCTTCAAACAGTACCCAAATGCTTTCAGGGAATTTTGTTACTGTCTTGTCATCTGCTGAGACTTCTGATTCTTCCCAGGCTGCTGGGGAAAGGAGGCAAACAATCTCTGACCTGGTCCTGGCTCTCTGGGTGATCTGTGTATCTCCAGGACTTCCTGTCTTGGCAGGAGACTTTCAGGTGCAGGCAGGATGTCTTACCATGTGCAGTCTCAGCACGGTGTCACGCTGGCTATGCAGGCCAATCGCGTTGAGGCATTTAGAGTCTGCTCCTGGTAAACTCTTGGAAGGCAGTTTCCAGGCAGTCCAGGATGCAGTGGAGGCAGTAGCAAGCACGAATACAATGTCAGAGCACAAATACAAGGGCAGAGCATGTTGTGTCACCTGCTCATCTCTTTTTATCAATACAGCCTGAGACTAATGGGCCTTTGAACACAAAATAGCCAACTGGAATGGCACTTAGCCAAGCTTGACCAAATTAGGTGAAGCCATAGTCTGGCTTTAGCCTTTTTAGGGCAGAACTCAGGCCTTGCACAAGGTATACACAAGCTGAGCATGTGTACCTTTTTTACCACAAGATGCAAGTGGCCAGGGTCCTTAGACTCAGTGGCTCCAGGTTCTTTGTCCTCTTTCCCGCAGTTACTTCTCCCTAAAGCAGAAGGAGGGGGAGCACAAAACATGTCTGGGCAAGCCAGGTCATGTGTAAGCCTATTTTGGCCTGCTTAGGCCTACCACAACAACACCAGCAACTCAATGTCCTTCTTGTAGTGAGAGGCCCAGAAGCGAACACAATATTTGAGGTTCAGCCTCACCAATGCTGAGTCCAGGAGCATGATCACTTCCCTGTGCCTGCTGGTCACAGTATTCCTAATACAGTCCAGGATGCAGTTAGCCTTCTTGGCCACCCGGGCTGGCTCATGCTCAGTTAGCTGTCAACCAGCATCCACAGGTCCTTTTCTGCTGGTCAGCTTTCCAGCCACTCTTCCAAGCCTCTAGCATTTCATGGGATTGTTGTGACTCAAATACATTATCCAACACTTGGCCTTGTTAAACCTCATACAACTGGCCTCAGACCATTTATCCAGCCTGTCCAGGTCCCTCTGCAGAGCCTTCTTAACTTCAAGCAGATCGATGTCTTGGTGTTGATCCTCAGTGGTCTTATCCTCCAACTTACTGAGGATAAAATTCCCTCACCTAGACCGTTGATAAAGATATAAAACAAGACTATTTAAGGGATGACCTCATTCATGTTTATAAATAAGTAAGGGGTGAGTACCAAGAGGATGGAGCCAGCATCTTCTCAGTGATGCTCAGTGACAGGACAAGGGGCAGTGGGTGGAAGTTGAGGCATAGGAGGCTCCATGTGAACCTGAGGAAGAATTTTTTCACTGTAAGTGTGATAGAGCACTGGAATCAGTTGTCCAGGGAGGTTGTGGAGTCTCTCACTCTCTCTGGAGATATTCAAGAACTGTCTGGACACATTCCAGTGTGATCTGCTCTAGGTGATCCTGCTCTGGCAGGGGGGGCTGGACCAGATGATCCTTTGAGGGTCCCTTCCAGCCCCTGACATTCTGTGATTCTGTGCATATATTTAGTATATTTAATCCAGAAAGATTAAAGTACTGCAAAACATCCCAGTGGTGATCATGAAAATGGTCAGACAATATTTTTTGACACTAAAGTAGTAGTACAGTAATAGTAGTTATGACCATCAGCCAGTCAAAAAATAATGTAGAGAAAATGTATTGAATACTCAAAATATCATTGAAGAGGAACAGGAATTTAAGACAAATGCAGCAGTACAAAGAGAAGGAGAGTGTATTAGAAGTGTGAGATGAGAGGAAAGCCTTCAATGTTTATGAAATTGTGGGTCATTAAAGGCATGTATCCTTGAAAGATCAAATGCTCTCTTTGGCTATGTCTGAGGAAGTATTTCCAACAGTAATGTGGTTGTGGAAGATATACCAGTGCAGGTACAAGAAAAATGAAATAAACCTGAAACTGTGTACTAATGGTTCAGCAGGAATTTAAAGAGAGCATAAAAGGTCATTTATGTGGAAAAATAAAATACCTTATTTCACCTAACTTATTAAGGGGGAGTCTGAGAAAAGATGTACTATCTTTCCAAAAAAAAATTGAGAAAAGAGGAAAAACCTAAGAGAATGAAATATTTAGAGTAAAATAGAGGCAGGTCGTACATGAAGAAATGCAAGCTCAGAATCAGAAAAAAAAAAAAATCTAAACACATAATAGCAGCCCAAAATCATTTAAGGTCAAGCAAAAGCATTTCTGAAAGGATAATACTGTGTAGCAGTTGACCTTACCAGAACCTGAACTCGGTAGTTCAGAACGTCACTCCCAATAGTCATTACCAATACTGCTGTTATGAAAATATGAGCTGATCACCAGGAGACAGAGAGACCAAACACAAGAAAATTATCAAAGAGCTACAAATAGCCACATGTCAGCTGGTAATCAGTAATTCTCTATGTCCCTGACCTTTATCCACAGCAAATCCAAGGCTCCTTGACAAGTGAAGCCTTGTTTTGTTGTCACAATAGCCACAAGCCAACTACTTCATCAAATGTGACCATACCTCTCAGAAGTATCTGCAGTCACAGAAACACAGCAGTTTTATAAAATACATGAACATAGAAGTTACAGGTGGTTGGAATTATAGCATATCCAAACTAAAATAATTTATAGGCAAACATCAATTTTAACAACATTCCTAGTTAAAAAAAACGTTCAATGCACTCATATTGGAACTGCCTACTTTTATCCTGCTGAGATTTTGAGGTGGAAGGCTCTTTTGTTTAATTTTTACTTAGTAGTACAAAAGATTCAGAATTCTAAAAAGCTGAAGTTAAATTTATTTATAGTAAAAATGAAGTCAATAATAATAGTAATAATAATAATAATAATAATAAATCGATCATAATAATTCTGTTAATTGAGATTTGCTAGATTTTTCAGGAGTTTTTCAATCTAAATCAGGGTTGGAAAAAAGATGTCGGCTTAGAGAACTATCATGGGGCTGCAAATATTTCATTATCATCTTTAATTTATCTTTATTTGAAGTGACTATTAAACTACTTAATTGGAATGCTAACATTCAATATCCTGCTTGCTATGATATAAAGTAATACAGAAATCCCAGGGCAAGTTTGAACAAGCCATACATTTGCAGTCATTTCTCTCAGCACCAATAGTCCCCAAAAAACAAGAGTACAAAGCTGTGAATTTTTGAACATGTATTAGCTTCTCTGATATTGTTCACAGTGTGACATCACACAGTGATTTTGCTGGTTTGTCTGAAGGAGTGAAATGAGACAGTGATAATCAATGAGGCTTAGGGGTTATATAAGCAAACACTGATGCTAAAATAAATACTTGTGAAACTAGAAGCTCAGACTTTGAAATTATTGTTTCCTCTCACCACTTCTAACCTGTCCCTCTAGCTTTTTTATGTTTCTGTCTTATTTGCTTTAAAGTGTTCCTCAGCAGGACTGAGTAATATGCAATGTTTGTAAGTACATCATGTTGTTAAAGTTTTGTTTCCATTAAAGGCAAAAAATATGAGCTGGGAATACTTGTGATCATGAATACCTATTTCTGGAAATTATTTTTTTTTCTTCTCAGTGAATAAGACAATCAAATATTACAAACTGAAATACATACAGTTTATTTTGTTACCAAGTTAAAAGGAAAAAAACAATTTAAAAAAAATGTTTACCAGGTGTGTTTTTGACAAGGTGAAAAACACATGGATCACTCTGCAATTGTTCTTGGGATTTTAGAACCTTAAAGCCATTACATTTTTTCCCAGCCTATAGATTTTATTTAATCAATTGAAGTTGTTTTAGACATGGAAATATTAGACTGAAGACAGATAAGTCATCTACTTAAACTGGCATGGGGAAAAAATACCAAGAAAATGAAAAAGTAAAAAACAAATATTAAGTCTCAAATCCATCTCCATTCTACACACTTCAAAGTGATTTTCTTGATGCTTTTGCTAATTTGAAGATTAACTCTGAAATTTAAATCCTCTAAAGGTATACAATTCTTGTTTCCTTTCCTGTTTATTGCTAATGTTGAATATAAGGTAAATTCACAATAGCAAAGGACTGTTGATTTACAAGCTAAACAATGACTGTACTCACTTCTGTATTTCACAGAACACCAGTTTGAGTGATCACGTTCTGCCTACCTAGTTTCCCTTTACAATAACAAAGACTTTCAACCTGGTCTTGCTTATTTAAGTGTACATTGGCATAGCAGTAACTTCGTCTGAGCATGTGATTAGTCAAATGAATATATGTGTTATAAAGGATATTAAAATCCAGGTCTTTCAAGATCCAGGTCTTTTGTCAAGAGTTGGTTGCGTTTCAATGGCAGGCTATTCACTCCTCCTGTTTTCAATTGTTCTAATGAGGAAAGGGGTATAAATGCACGTCTTTGTTACTGTTTCTATCACCAGCATGGCTTTCAGTTACAACAAATAAGCACACAAAAAAAAAAAATATATATTTTTAGTATACTTTCAAAATAAAAAATACACCAAAGCCACAAATAAAAAAAACTCATCTCCCCCCCCAAAAAAACACTGGCTTGTGAGTCTGATCATAGCTGCCTGGAATACCTTACTTTCTACCACCTTAAATAATTCAGAGATGCAGTTGCATTTACTATGGTGCTGTGTATCCATGTGGAGTTAAAAGTTGCCACATCCTACCTTAAAGCTATTAAGATCATTTCCAGAGACATGAGGTGAAGCACAGTTCAAAGGAATCTACTCTCCGACTTACTCCCTCTTCCCTTACCTTTAGCTTGGCTTTAAGTAAATGTGACTTGAGTTAGAAGGGGACAAACTCTCTGTCAGTATTTCCTGTAGGAAAAGCACATTGATCTGTGAGAGCTCAGATCATACTTTTTATTTTTTTTAATACCTTAAAACAACGTAGTCTTGATTCACTCGCCTGGTTAGGCACAATGAGCTAACAATCCTTGTTATTTTAACAGAGCTAATGACAACTGGAAATGACAACTTCAAAGTGAAGTTATTGCAACATTGTGTCACATTCTGTGAGAACAATGTTAATTAACACATCACTTTGCACCATACTGGAAAAATACTGTTATTAATTTCATTAATCTCAATCCACAACATTAGCTTAACACAAAAGGTGTGTCTTTTCTGATACTGATTACCTGACAAAAGATTAAATGGAAAAGAGTTCTGTATATTTTTATTAAAATTCTTGGAAACTGACCCGGATTTTAACTGGAAGATTCATTTATATTCATTTGTATATAATTGCCTTAATTTTAGTGATAATGACTTCAATTGCTAACTGTGTGATTGATGGGACTTGTGTCTTCTCTCTGAAGGAGATGAGCTAAATAAAAAAGTAGAAACTTGCCATTCATGTGTGATATTTTTAGCTGCCTTTAATTACAAGCTAGCTAAATAAGCATGCAAACCTTGCTATGATTGATAGGATCTCTATGCTGTAGTGATTGTTTTTCTTGATGTTACAAGGTGCTTGAATCAACTGAGTTCTAAATTTAACTGGAAGCTGCATCCCCAAGAAGACTCAGTTCTTACTTAAATTAGCAATGAAGAAGCAGCACTTCAATACTTTGGATGTTCTAAATGCATATGCACACTCCCCCTCTCGTACATGCACACACACAATCTTCATGGCAATTTGCAAAGATGCTATGTAAATGGATGTTATGTATCCCAACTAATTCAGAATCAATTATACTTTCCTGAAAAAAAAAAAAAAAAAGAATTTCATGGTTTCAAAAGTTTCCTTCTTACCTGGAATAAAACATGACCTTCTAAACTCCATAGCAGGGGAAACCAAGCCATGCAAGTCAAAATCAAGATTATTTTTGCAGTTATGCTTATGTCAACATTTCTGCTTTGTCACTGTTGAATCTTGCAGAGTAATACTCAGACAGAGAGACTAGTCTAAACTTCGTAATTCTCCTCTTGCATATTGGTCACACAGAAAAGAAAAAAGAGTAACTCTTCTTTTCTATGCTTATCAGAACCACCATATTTCTGAGAGACGTGTTGAAATTAATGACTGCACTTTCATGAAATTGTACACATATGGAGTAAGTGTATGATGGTCTTATAATTTGTTAGGTTCAGTCACTGTACAGAAGGTGATCTACAAAATTACACTGAAATCTACAGTTTGCTGTATTGTAGAAAGTTGAAGTAATCTTTTATAGTAATTAATATGTTTTGATGAAATTTTCTTAGGGGATCGTTTCTCATTCATTCACTATTTAAAACCATATCATATTGTTCATAAATTCCAACCTCAATTTATGTTGAGAGTAGTGCTAGAGAATGGATTAGAACTTCAAAAGAGTAATTTCTTAATCCAAGATGACCTACATTTCCTTTAAGAAAAATATCCTCAACTAAAGTTATATTTCTTAGTGGTTCTATGAATAGTTCTTCTTTGTGGGTTGGCTGATGTTAGAGTTGCTGGAACAGACATTTGACAAATCTCCTTGTGCATGGGTTGTGGGGTGTAATTATTTAATACCAAATTTCTGGTGTTGTGCTGCAGTTCTTCTCTGGATGTATTTAGTATCAGAGTAAAAGGGATAGCTGTAAGAGCAGTATGGTTTTGCCCATAGCATGGCTGTACCTTTGAAATCATAAGCAACTAGCTGCATACTGGAGTAAATCTATTCAAATCCAGTCAAAAGAGAGCAGAACAGTACCAGGAAGCATTAGAACATTAATATTATTTGGGTTTTTTGACCAGCAATAATTGTATATAGTGGAAACATTGCACAATAGAGAAGAGACAGAACAACCTTCTTTGTATTCTCTGGATGGATGAGCTGACTGTATCATAGTTACAAGAAACAGTTTACAGACATGTGCTGTGCATCTTACTTTATGCCAATTGTTTTCTGGTGATTGCCATGTGTTAACTTTTATTAACGTCACGATCATGATGATGATAATGATTATTATTGAGTCTTAATTTTTAAATAAAACATAAATAGATGCGTTTAAGCACTTCGCAGACTTTCATTTTTTTTTAAATCTTAGTTTATTCTTAAAACATTTGCTAAAATTTTAATTTGTTAAAAAATTAAAATATTACATTCCTAATAGCCTCAGAACCAAGAGTAATTAGCAATGAATGTTGTTTAGAGGCTGATTTATCACAGTAAGTAGCAGCTTTATACTCAACTGTAAGTGCAATAATGACATTTTCATCTCTTCATTATTTTGTTGTCTGTTACTTGCCTGTACAATTTCTGGTATATTCAAACTGGTCAATGGAACTATACCAATTTATTTAATCTGCAAACCTGGCTCTAAATATCCAATATTGATTCACACATATGTTTCTGTCTTTCGAAAGTCAGAGGAGCATCTGTCAATGAAACTTGAAGCCAAATGTTTACAAACATTTTCTTCTTGGGTAGCAGTCATCAGTGTCAGGTTTTGAGCAGGTATACAAAGTTTTATGAAAATATCTGGACAGCTTTTGAATAGTTTCAAACTGTGAGACTTTCAACTTCAGAACTTTGCCATACTGTTGAAACACTTGTTTTCATTTGGAAAAATAAGAAACCAAAAGTATACCTAAATCTTCCTCCATTTCTTTACCTCAGTAGACCATTTTTAACTCATCATCATAAAGACATATATAAGAATCAATTTTTACTAGCAGATTTTGATTGTTAAATTGAATCAAGTTTGGAGAAACCCCAACCAAGCTAACTCCAAGAGAAATTTCACAATAACATTAGTCTCACCTGTGGGTTTTTTTCCAGTGTGATAATTTTCCGTGTGCATCCCAAGGCTGAAAAGCAATGTCTTACATGACATTTATAGTTGTAATCTATCTCCTATTAATTGTGACATGTGAACATTATAAACAGATATATTTGTATAAAGAAATCTGCTAAATAAACATCCTGCAGTCTGAAAGTGGCTATGATAAATATGTGTAGGCAACTTCAGAAATTTTCCCAACAAAGATTTGTTGACTTGACTGTGACAAGAGCTACTGATAAGACAGTGCTGGGTAGGATAGCTGCAGCTGGGTAGGATAGCTGCAATATGAAAGTTCACATTGTAAAGGGAAAAGAATATCTGTGGCCATTTAAGCTTCACAATGTGTCTCGGCTACCTTTCCTACAGATACAACTATGAAATGTGAAATCATAATCTCTTTAAATCACTAATATTAATAATCTGACAGATCTTTCTTATCTTGTAGATACAAACATACTGCAGTCTACAACTGACAGTGAGATGAGAAGAATTGAAGTCATTAAACCAAGAAGAGGGAAAACCCAGAAAGTAGATTGTGCTTAAAACTGAATTAACTGTTTCATACATCTTATCTAATAAATATTTTCACAGGCTCGCAGAAGGGAGGAGATAAGAAGAGACCTCTGGATGTTGTGTAGTCTAACCTCCTTACTTAAAGAAGAGTCACCTGAAGCAGGTTGCTAAGAAGTGTGTCTACTTGGGTTTTGAATATCTGCAAGAGTAAACTCCACAATCTCTTTGAACTATCTGTTCCACTGTGTGATCACTCTCACAGTAAAAAGTGTTTGCTTGTGTCTGGAGTCTGCTGCACAAAGAAGCACCTTACATTTCCTCTGTCCTCTTCTGTATCTTTTGATGATTCCTAGTTCTCATACTGGAAATGACAGTAAGCAGTCATTTCTTACCATTCATACTACTATCTTTTAGAAAGTTCCCCAATATGTTCCCCCAGGTTCCTTTCCAGGAAGATTATATCTACACTATTCAACTGCTTCTTCTAGAGATGGTTAACTATACAGTTGACATGACAACTTCTGTCCTTTGAGCTTTTTCTACTTTTAACACATACTACACACACTACTCAAGTCATTGACAAATAATGAATTTATAAAGTGGATTTTTTTCTATATAAATTTATTAATCATTCCTGCAGTTTAATTTGTGGTTTTGAATGCTTCTAAAGACTGATCTGACACCCTCCTGGTATCTGTTCAAAAAGCAAATATAAACAAGTAAAATAACAATTTGTGTTATCTAGAAATGTCCAACAGTCATGGACTAAAACACATTAAATTGTTCCTGCTAGTAGAAAAAAATGTCTGAGCAAAGGCATCTAGACATACAAACACACACATATATGGACATCACATACCAATACATATGCACCAAATCTCAAATTAATTTAAGATTTTACTTTAGAGTACTAATATGTTCATTAACACTACAATACTCCAGTACTATGATAGACGAAATATCTTTTGTATTTTTCTATTTTTCATAATGTTCTTGTCTGTCCTGATATAAGAGCAGAATGCATGATAAAGAGAAATTCCTAAGTTATTTGGTTATTTTAGTCAATATAGCAGCTACAAAAAGTGCTCTGACTGAAGACTATTTATTCACAAAACAGTTAAAACTCATAACCTCTTGTCTTATTGATGTCCCAGCATTTCTATTGCCAAGGCAGAGACAAAGACCCGGAGACCTCAAATTTCATGTTCATTTCTATAACTGACAATAGGTCAGCTAAGAAACCTATTTTGCATCTTTCTGCCCTCTGATTTTTGATCTTTTTCTCTCTAAAATGTGATACAAATTAATAAAATCTAAGAAAAAGAAGCAATTAGACAGAAACCAAATGTTGGTCAAAGAGGGAATATATTAATATATTTTTTCAGCTAATATATTTCATATATTTTCAGCTAAGCCTCACAGAATTTTAGCATTATGTTTCTTGAGATATCTTCTTCTTAAGGCAGGCATGCCTGAGGAGCCTGCTTAATTATTCTGCTGCTTCAGAAAGCCTGAGGTGAGCATGGGTACTTGTGTACTCATTCATCTCTAATTATCAAATCCAGAGTCGGATGCTAACTAATTCTGCTTGTGTACAAATTCCTCCAAACAGATTCGAGTCCTAACACTATGGGAAAAAAAAAAAACACACAAGGAACACATAAATAAACTGTCAACCATATGCAAATCAGCACCCCAGGGGAGTAAGACAACCAAAACTAGTAACACCACAACACGAAGAACAAGTTTTAACTGAGCAGCCAAACTGAAATTCTGCAACTAAATTGATGAATGCCCTAGGAAAGTCAGAAAACAGCAGACTATAGTGAGATGCATAATGCTGTACTCTTAAACTTTGAGATCTAGTTGTTAAAACTACATTCAACAACAAAATAAAAAGAGTGCATGCCACACAGAGGGAATGGCTTGCTGTAGGGAGATGCTCAACATAACAATGGAGAACAGTTTTACAAGTCACCATTGCAAGTAAAATAAAAAGGTCATCTTGCTTTCACAGAAGAAGATGGATCTGTGAAGCCACATCAATGCATTTGTAATTACTGCTACCTTAATAGGCATACTTTGTCTTCAGAAACTAAATATTTTGCTAAAATACCCCATCCAAACAAAAAAAAACCCTCAAACCAAACAAAAGTGAAGACCCACAAACAAAACCCACAAACCCATCAACAAAAAAAACCCCTCCAGAATAGAAACACAGGTCCTTGTTCATTATTCCTCATACATTGATGCTTAATTGATACTTAACCTATTAGATATCCCATAGCACACATTTCCCTTATGCCCCAGGTTCTAAGATGAGTTTATTCAAGGGATCAGTTCAGGCCATCTAGGACCTGGATCGCCCTCTAGAGAACCTCTCTTCCTGGGACTATAGGAGAGGTACTAACACTGACCATTTTAATTTGGTCACCTTGGTGTTTAAAATTAATAGATCTACTTGAAGAATTTAGGTTGTAATTCCAGGAGAACATTTACACTTAGCTCTTTCTTTAGAATAAACCAAGATATTTCATTATTTTCTCACAGAGAAGATGATTGATACTATTAAGTTTTTTTTGCAAGTGGTAATCAGACACTCCACATAAGTCCATCAGCAAAAGAAACAGGCTTTGAGAATAAGGTACAGCATCAACACTTAATGTGAATTGCAATTGAAGAATTAAGTAGCAACAGCGGCATATGTAAATAACATGGGATTTTTTGCTGATTTATGATAAAACTAAGCATTCCATCTGATGAAGTACAATTACTTGACAATTTTGATCTTAAAGTCTCAGTGAAATTGAGAAAGCATTGTCTCTCAGCTTGTAAGTCTTTATAAAACCTAATCCAATCCTGAAGATTTATGTATCAACTTAAGGGTTTTTTCGCATGTGGGAAAAACAGACTTCAAGCCAACTTCCCACTGTACCTTAAATTATGGGAAAAAAAGGTGGGGGGGAAAAAAGGAAAAAAAGGGGAAAAAAGGTTTAATTGTTCAAGTTCTTTCCTGAAAAGCAGAAGAGAAATTATATTAGGGCCAAAGTCTCTAGCCATGGCATCCACATCTATGTGTCTGTTACTACTTGTTCAACTACAAAGAAAGCACAGGGATAAGAATAATCAATTCAGTAAGCAGTACAAAATATTCACTTTTCCCTCTTCATGAATATACAGGGGTAATTTCATCCAAAATATTTTGAGTAGCAGTTAGATATAATTGCCACCATAAAGCTTTCAAAAAGTAAGTGTGTCAGTTTTTGCCAAATGGAAATAAATGTATATATGTATACAGAAATTTATGAGGAGAGAGACATTTTCTGACATCTCTGCTTTGAATAAGTTTATGGAAAATTGATGTATATTGATGTAGTTACACTGATTTACATCTGATAAGAACCAGTTATTCTGTTCTATTCTAGCACATGCATGGAAAACACATACAAATCAACATTTGCTATCTTCACAAATACCTTATTCAGCCACAGGGAAAAAAGCTTTCACCTGTCAAGATCAGATTTTTTTTTTTAATCACAGATTTTCACCGTACAAAAATAAATATATAACTTAATATATTTTTTTTCTCAGTGAATCAGAAACCAGAGAACAATATTATCATCTGTCTGTGTAAGGAAATCTCCCCTGGAGCACGACCTCAGCCTAGCCACAATTGCAGAATGCCCTTTGACGAGTGAGACTCCAAATAAGTGCTGGAGGATGTGTTGATGAGGATTGCACTGTGTAACTTATTTATGAGACTTTTGGTATGTAGTAAAGGGCAAAGGACAATGAAACAATATTGTTGTGGTTCATTCAGTTATATACTTTTTTCATAGCAAAGGCTAATCCTTGCCTCTGAAGAAACAAAGCACTGAAAACAGCCAAGAAGCAAACTATAAACAACTTTTAAAAGCACCACCTTAAAGAGAAACAATAAAAAAACCTCCACATTATTTTTCTTTTCACCATTTAGCCATCATGTTGAAATATTTTGAGTAGTGATGAAAGCTGCAGGTGGAAATGGGGAAAATTGAGAGCTTTCCTGTATTTTTCTCCAGATAGCCTAGTGGCCAGTTGACAAATAAGCCACATTATCTCACTCTGTCTCTTTTCCACATTTTTCATTCTGGGAACAACACTTACTCCATTTCCAAAGTACCTTGAGATCTTGAAATGAAAATAGGATCATTACAGCTTCATATTTTTATCAGTTTTAGTCCTTTCTGCTTTTCCATAATCCAGGGAAGCAGAGACTAATTTTTTTTCCATATACTTTAACGCCATTCACCATCATTTGACTATGTTTGCTAATTCTTCTTGTGATAAAAAAATCTTAACAAAAAAAAAAAAAGAAAAATTTGTTTTGCTATATACATATGTTTGTACTCATGTGTACATGAGTAAATGAGCAACTAGCATCAACCACTTCACAGTATCACAGTA
>WBNM01041381.1:0-25523 GCA_013399055.1 Ramphastos sulfuratus
CTGAGCAGAGCAGAGCCAAGGAGTAGAATCCCTTCTCTTGCCCTTCTGCCCACACTGCTCTGACTGCAGCCCAGCACACAGCTGCCTGCTGGGCTGCATGAGGGCACTGCTGGCTCCTGGGGAGCTTCTCAGCACCCAACACCCCCAAGTCTCTTTCTTCAGAGTTGCTTTCAACCTACTCTGCACCCAGCCTGGATTTGTGCCTGGCATTGGCCTGACCGAGCTGTAGGACCTTGCACCTGGCCTTGTTGAACCTCATGCAGTTGGCTGTGGCCCCCTTCTGCCTGTCCCATGTAGCTGTTGCCTGACAAGCTGCAAATGATGGGGTTTGGTGTTCTCACACACAATCACCCATGGACTTTCTATCTTCTGTGCTTGCCTCTTAAACTTCTGGTAGCGATTAGATCAATAAATTAAAAACCTGGCATCCAAGGAAATGCCTTTGGAAATCCCTTCAATTTTTCTTTCTTAGGTGAAGTAGAAGTTGTTAGCTAAGCTAAGAGAGTCAGGTCTGCAGACAGGGAAGTGCAGGCTGCTCAGATAAATGGCTCTGTCCTTGGTACACTGCGAGGGAAGATGCTATCTGCCAAGATTAGAGTGAAATGTTTTGCAGAGCCTTAAATGGACATTCAAGTGGTGATTGCATTGTGCATACAAATCACTGGAGGTCTTCCTCAATCCAGTCTGTGGATTGGTTTAATGGAAAACAATTTTTCCAGTCGGTGTCTAGAGCGTCTCCCACGCATTCCACAGCAGGAATACAAGAGCCTGAAGCACTTGAGCTTGAAGACTTTTGGGTTAGCAGCCACAGAGGGCACACACGTGTCTAGCTGGTAGTGTTGTTTTCCACCAAAAGGAATAGAGGCTTTGAGAAGGTCTACCTCATGGCTGTTGTCACCTGCTTCTCTCTTGAGATGACCCTGTCCCTGCTGAGACTAGAATCATTTGTAAGTGCATTCTGAGTTAGCTAGACACTATGCTTACTTGTTTCCTCTTAGCAACATTTCCCCCCTCATTCTAAAGAGGGAAAAAAAGGAGAAAGCAGGATCTGTTTGGTTTAGAATAACCTCCTCAGGTCATTGGATCAAAGAAACTTGAAGTCAAGTCTTTACTGTTCCCCACATCTGAGGGGAAAAGATGCTTTTACATGACAGTCACACAGGGACAGAAAGGGAAGTCCACAAGCGTGCCCACTGCAAGTGCTTCTCTCCTGGAGGATGCAGCTGTTTGGCTGCCCAGTGTCATGCCCCACGTGCTAGGTTGGATCCCCTTGGGTACATCAGACTGCAGGCTGTCAGTGCTGCCAAAGCAGAGGGAGCTCCAGGGGCATACTCTACCCAGACTCAAGCTGCTGAGTCTTTGTTTAATCTACAGATGACTAGTTTTGGTTAAAAAGCCAAGTTGTAGAAGAGTACTGTCCTTGGTGTGACACTGCCTGCAGAGTCATCTGTGGTGGGGAGGTTGGAGTAGATGATCTCTGAGGTCCCTTCCAACCTGAGCCATTCTATGATCTTGTGCGTTTCAAACCTAATCAGCGCTCGGTGCTTTCTAACCTGCTTTTGCAGCTGATGATGGCTGTCTGGAGAACACTCCTGACACAGCAGAGTTCAGCAGGGAGTACCAGCTGCACCAACACCTCTTTGATCCAGAGCATGACTATCCCAACATGGGCAAGTGGGTGAGTACACACTCGTTGCTTGTCAAACTGGGTATTATTGCCTGCTGTGTGGGATAATGTGAAACTAGTGAGGGAAACTCCTCAGAAGGGTGAACTTGTTCTCAAAAAGGTTGAAATAATGCTTGTGATAGATGAAAAACCCCTAAAGAACAGAAAGGAGATCCTTATTACTCGTCCCAATGCATGACAGCTGTGGGTGTACTTGATAAATGCAACAAAGCACATTTCACCTGCAGTGGACATGTAGATTTCAAAGCTTACCAAGGCCCTAATTTGAAAGATTATACAGGTTCAATTCAGCTATTTAGATGCTAAAGACAACCTGATATAGGTGATCCTGCTCTGGCAGGGTGGCTGGACTGGATGATCTTTTGAGGTCCCTTCCAGCCCCTAACATTCTGTGGGTCTGTGTGGTTCTGTGATTATACAGGTTCAGTTCAGCTACTTGGACACTAAAGACAACTGAAAGATTATGCAGGTTCAGTTCAGCTACTTAGATGCTAAAGACAAGTGCAAGATTATGCAGGTTCAGTTCAACTACTTAGATACTAAAAAACCATAACTGAAAGATTACTCAGGTTGAGTTCAGCTACTTAGATACTCAAGAAAATAACTGCAAGATTGTCCAGGTTCAGTGACCCTTCACTGTTCAGCTACTTAGATGCTCAGAAAAAAAAAACAACCCAAAAAATGGAGTGCAGCAGAGCCTAAGCACAGTAAAAATCTACGTCCAGACAACTTGCTCTAAGGATTTCTCTCTGCCTAAAGGCTTGCTGCTCCTTTTTCCTGTGTTCAGGTTGTGCACCATATGGCACTGAGAACCTCTTTTACACATTGCACATACGAAATACAGCAAGCCGCGGCGAGGGCAGAAATCTTGCTGTGAGCACACAGGGATTTGAATCACTCCAGCTAGACTGTTTCTGTAGGGTAGAGGCTCCAAAGAGAGCTCTGCTGCTTAATCTTAGATTACATCAGTTAAATGGCCAATCCCAAATCCATCTCCAGGCGCCAGGAAAACAATAACAATGACCATAATTTATGCTCCTCAAGCAGATCATGAAATCTCATTTCACATTGTTCTAACACTTCACTTAGGGTTGCCCTAAACCAGGGCTCTGGGAGCGTGTATCGATAAATGGCCATGTCTGGCAGCCTCTCCTCCTGCTCTCATTGTGAGACAATGATTCATCATTCGTAATCGAACCAGTGGAAGATTTATTGTCTTAATTACTTATGCCAGTGCTAAATTTCTAGGGAGAATCATGCCAAAACTGCAAATTTTGGAAACTCTTGTTGCATTCTAACTACCATCAAAGGTTTCTCATTTTAAAAACACCAGATGGTAAGCTTGCTTATTTGTGCCAGATAATGCTGTTAGTTTGCTTATTATTCATAAGTAATTTACTTTCATAAGACCATTCCGAGGATGAGAGGAGCACTTCTGTTAATTTTTGGCCTCTAGCAATAGTTCAGGATCAAGCATCTTTGGCCCACAGCAATATTTCAGCCTTCAGCATACACAGCTTTGTCATCAGCAACATATATGCTTAACAAATGATAGGCAATCAGTAGTGAATCCTGACCCTTTTTTCCATTTCTCCATCAATCAGTATAAATTCAAGGGGAAAAAACTTCTCACATATGGAATAAAACAGGCTGCTAGGTACTAAACAGGGCTCGTATCTAGCTGCAGTGTAGCCAGCTCCAGATCTTTTTAATTAGAGATGAAGCAGCTGGTAATGTGCATCAGCAAATGTTCTGCTGAGATCCAGGAGAAGGGCCCCAGTCGCCTCCTCACTGTGTGTAGCTACACATTGCAATGATAAATGCAGCAGTATTTGGCTTTATGGCTGCCTTGGGTACTTTTATCTCACTGGGGGAAAATGTAGGAGTAGGAGAGCACTCTCAAAACTGGCTGTTTGAGGCTTTATAAAGGAGGGAAGAAGCTGATCCTTCTCACCCTCTACTCTGCCTTAGTGAGACCACACCTGCAATACTGTGTCCAGTGTTGGGCTCCCAGTTCAGGAGAGACAGGGACCTGTTGCGGAGAGTCCAGCAGAGAGCCAAGAGGATGATTGGGGGACTTGAGCATCTCCCCTACGGAGAGACACTGAGAGCCCTGGGGCTGTTTAGTCTGGAGAAGAGAAGGCTGAGAGGAGATCTGATCAAAGCGTACAAATATCTGAGGGGTGGGTGTCAAGTGGCTCGTGCCAGTCTCTTTTTGGTGGTCAGCAGCAATAAGCCAAGGAGCAGCAGCTACAAACTGGATCAGAGAAGGTTTCACCTCAACATGAGAAGAAACTTCTTTACAGTGAGGGTGCCAGAGCCCTGGAGCAGGCTGCCCAGAGAGGTTGTGGAGTCTCCTTCTCTGGAGACTTTCCAAACCCACCTGGATGTGCTTCTGTGCAGATTACCCTGGGTGATCCTGCCTTGGCAGGAGGTTGGACTGGATGATCTCTGAAGGTCCCTTCCAACCTCTAATATTGTGTGATCAGATCTTTCAGGTGATTTGCTGTCACCTGGATGAGATTGTAAGCGACTGACACAACTGGTTGTGGCCAAGTGTATGCATCCTCATCCTCCCCCAGCCTCCAGCAGCCTCTCTGCCCACCAGCAGTCTGCTTCTGCTTCTCCCATGGAAGAGCCTGGGCACAGCTACCCCATGGCTGTGTGTTTCCAGCGTGCAGTGCAGGCGCTGAGCTGTCAGCACCGTCGGGAGCCTTCGGAGCCAGCGAGTCTCCTGGACCCAGGCAAGCTGGCCTGCGTGCTCCCAGCTCTCAGGGGAGCCTCTCCCCTGCCTTTTCCTGCCACACAGCAGTGGAGGCAGCCTTACAGTTCCCACTGCCTTGTCCTTTCAGGGAGCCAGCACGCATTCCTTAGCATAACCACAGTAAAACCCAAACTACGTTAGCAGGTCAGCAAAACAAGAAGAGATGACCTGCTTGTGCATGAAGAGTGGGAAAGGAACAGGTTGCTTGCTTTGTTTTGGTGACAGACTCTCATGCTCGCAAAGCTATGGGAGCTCTGCAGAACCCTGTGAAGAGCAAACCTCTTAGATAAGGCTAAAACTGGTCTAGAAACTGTCTGATCCAGCAGAGTGTGTGATTTCACCTCGATGCTAAGTAGTATGAATAAATGTTGCAAGTACACACAAAGATAGAAATATGGAGATAATGAAAGGTAGAATCTGGGGTAGGAGAGACAAAAAGATATCAATTCCTAGGTTTGAGACAACTGCAAGGAGGATGGAGAGAGACTGTTTGCAAAGGCCTCCAGTGACAGGATAAGGGCAATGATCTGAAATGAGAGCAGAGCAGATTGAGATTGGATGCGAGGAACAAGTTTTGTACCAGGAGGGTGCTGGAACACTGCAAAAGGTTGCTCAGGGAGGTGGTTGTGGCCCCATCGATGGAGATATTCAAGATCAGACTGGACAAGGCTCTGAGCAACCCAATCTAGTGGAGGATGTCCCTGCTGACTGCAGATGGTTGGACTCCAGTGGACTCCTTTAGTGGTCCCTTCCAACCTAGGTGATTCTATGACTCTATTCTGAGAGAGATACTTTCCAGTTGAGTGTTTTCTGTGTCTTGGAATTTTACTCCTTTAGATGGTCTGAAGAAGTGTTGCTGGCATGCAGAAAGACTTGCACTAAAATAATTTACAATATGCACTTTACAATAGAAATATAAAAGCTACTGATATGCAAGTTGTTATTTATTGAAACCCAAAGGATTAACTACTACCATGTGTAAAGGTTAAAGAGAGGAGGCAAGGCCAGTTGTGTTCTTTGACACCACTAGCAGTACACATAGAAAATTAAAAGCAATTTTTTTCAGCAACACTTTTGTTGAAGCAATCTTGCTTTAGAGGTAGAAATAATGCCAGTTTTGCTTATCAGCCACAGTAGAGGGATCCAAGAGAGTACAAAGGCAAATGGGAAGCAGAAATTCAAGTATTCAACAAAGCTGAACTCCTTTTCAGGAGGTATTAATACAAACCTGAAACTAGGCAGTCAGCCCTTCTTTTATTCCAGTTCTAGTGCATCTTTCTTTACCTTTAGGTAAGTATCTACACAGCAATGGTGTTTACTAGGATGGGTCTGGTCTCCTTCAATTTCAGACAGTAGAGATGGTTTAATTTGGTGTAACTGGCCTGGTGTAACAGCAATTGTTGTGCTTGATGCTCCTGATCAGGCTGTGAAGTGACTGGGAAAAATAAAGAGCGATCCTGAAAGTCAGAACCTTGCTAACGCAATTTTTCTTTCCAGTTTTTGCCTAATAATTGTGCAGTCTGCTGATTATTGCTGGCTTGAAGAAGTTCCAGTGCAGTCTGAAAGATCTAAGGGAAATATCTAAGATCTCCATGGCCTCAGTTAGTTGGTTGTAAGCATTTTAGCTTCTGAGTTTTTCCCATACAAATCACAACCTGCAGCACCCCTGTCCAGGGAGCTGGGAAGGTGCAACGGAGGCTCCAGGAGTAAGGGAAAAGCAGCAGTTCAGGAGCACCACATCTCCGTATGAGGTGTGCCTTCAGCTGGACAAGCTCTGTGCCATCATTCCCAACAACTCCTAGGTGAGAGATGAGGACGTGGTGAGCCCTTCATGGGTAAGCTTTGTTGGCTGCTGAGCTCAGGCCCTTACAGGGTGGAACATACTTCCAGGATTGCTGTTTGCCTGCAAGCACACTCCTGCTCCGTGCTCCATAACCTCAGCTGTTGTGCACTCCACGTAATGCTTAAGTGATAGTTACAGTCTTAAAACATTCCCAAACAGACTAAACAAACCAGGGTCTTCCTGAGCAGGACCAGTTCAGTTGTAAGGAATGACAGAAACATCAGCTCCCGTAGTAAGGGAATTCTCACTTCTGCAGCATTGCTGTACCACTGGTGAAAAGCGTAAGATCAAACAGAGAGGCTTTGGTGGTGCTCAGTTTCCTAAAGAGAGTAATTTACACAACCCTGGGTTCCTTTAAAACGTGAAATTGAAGTTTTCCCTGAAGTGAGCTTGCACAAATGACCAAGCCAAGAATGTCTCCCTCGGCCAGCCTCAGCTCCGTTCCTTCTTGGCACCGCTCAGACAAAAATAACTGAGGTTGGGCAAGAGATTAGGCCTTGTGAATTTGGGGTTTAATGAACTTAAGAAGTACAAACCAGACAATTTTGGCAGATTTCAGTGTAGCACTTGAAGATGTTTGTTTTTTCTCATGTGGAGGCTTGCAGAGAGGGTCGAAGTGTTTGGTGAGTTGGTCTCGCGCTAGAGTTACACTTTTCTATTTATACAGGCAGCGTTAGCTGGGTTGTTTATAGCAGAATTAATGGCCCTGTTTATACAGTCCCCTGCTTTTATACAGCTAATTCTTCTCCCCCTTCCATTTTCAGGTTAGGGCCTTGGGTTTGTTTTTCTTCATAATCCACAATGGAAACAAAATGTGTTGAGCATGTGTGCGTTATTCCGGGCTGGATTAGAATCCACTGCTTGTATGAAACACAACAATATGTGGATGCACTTCTGTAAACTATGGTCAGAGGGGTTTGGAAGGTTTTTTTTGGTGCTGTGTTTGTTTTCTTTCCTTTTTTTTTTTTTTTTTTCTCCCCTCCCTCATCATAACTTTCTCTTCTGCCAAGATGTTTTTGGCACTTTTTGAAAGGTTTGCCATTTAAAGTTGTTACAGACCAAATGGGTTTCAGAAACTTCTATTGAGGGCACTACTTAAACAAAGGGAAGAGTTGGCACTGAACTCCTTTCAGCAGGATTTTGCACTGGGAAGTGCTGATATCTGGAAGGCAATAAGCAAAGACAACAGAGCAGTAGAAAGGATGCCGATTGCTGGTCTTAAAAGGAATTAGAAAACTCCTTGTAAAGCAAATATTTTTCTTTTACTCTCATTCTTGTGTCACCTCAGATATATAAAAAGATGCACCAGAGGTAGGATTCCTGCTTCATCTACCTCCCACTCTTTTTTTTTTTTTAAATTTTTTCTTTATGTTTCTGTGCCCTTTTTTTTAATATCTATGTGTTTATAGCATGTATCACATGAAGGGGAAGGCTGAGGGAGCTGGGATTGTGCAGCCTAGAGAAGAGAAGGCTGCAGGCAGACCTAATAGCAGCCTGCCAGCACCTGAAGGGGCTACAAGAAGGCTGCAGAGGGACTGTTTGCAAAGGTNGCCTGCTTCTGAAGAACTGTTAGGAATAACCAAATGTTTACTTGTGCTTTGTCTTTCCTGTAAAACTACACACCCCTCTCAACTTGCTCATGTTTAACAGTACAAGAAGTATCTTAAAGGAGATACTAATTTGATGACTCTGTGTTTTTTTTTCCACTCTTCCAGAGCAAGAATTTACTCTTTGAGAAGATTAATGGTGGTCCAAAAAGAAGAAAGAGGGTAACTATCAGAATACTTTCTAGCCCTTGTATCATCTTGAGTGTTTATAAGAACTGAAATCATGGCATTGAAATGAAGAGTTAGTGTAAAGCATCTCTGTGCCCAGCTGCTGCAGCTGGCATCAAGGCTTGCTTACAAGAGGTACTTCTTTAAATAGCTTCTTGCTTTCAAAAGCTGCACTTAAGTGCACAACATTAACTGAAAAACTTTTATCTTCCCTGTGGATTGAAATTGATTCTGCTTGCACAAAAACATTTAAAAATATTTAAGTGTCTTTGAAACAGAATTGAAGTTTCCTGCTAAAAAGCATTGGTCAAATGAATTCCTGCTCTGCACGATGATATTCTCTTTCAGGGTAGGTGGAAGTGGAATTGGTTCTTTAGCTGATGTGATTTGATTCCCATACTTAGGTTTACCTCAGATTAAACTCTGTGTCCCTCTTGCTTGAGAATCTCAGGTGAATGGGTTCTCATCCCTGAAACAATCCCTGTGTCACAGGGAACTGCTGGACATCCACCATCATCTCCCTTTTTTTTGGCAGTGTCAGCCTTTCTTTTATCAAAAAATCTCTTTCAGGCAGGGTCGAAGTCTTCAGACTGGAGAAGGCTCTGAGGAGACCTTATTGTGGCCTTCCAGTATCTGAAGGGGACTACAAGAAAGCTGGGGAGGGACTTTTTAGGGTGTCAGGTAATGATAGGACTGAGTGGAATGGATGCAAGCTAGGAGAGGGCAGATTCAGATTAGACCTTAGGAAGAAGTTCTTCCCCCTGAGGGTGGTGAGACACTGGAACAGGTTGCCCAGGGAGGTGGTGGAAGCCTCATCCCTGGAGGTTTTTAAGGCCAGGCTGGATATGGCTTTTGGCAACCTGATCTAGTGTGAGGTGTCCTTGCCCATGGCAGGGGCATTGGAACTGGATGATCCTTGAGGTCCCTTGCAGCCCTGACAATTCTGTGGTTATACTTAGCTGCTTGTGTATATATTTTTCTTAGAAGAAGAAAAAAGGTGTAGTGCTCTGCCAGAAAGTAGCTTTTCCAAATATAGCAGGGCAGTTTATGTTGTAAATGAAGGCAATTTGGTTTAAAATAACTGAAGCATTAAGTGAAGAAGATTTACTTCCACATTTATTTATTTATCTCTCAAACCTGAAGGTCCTCATTGGAAACAGAAAATAAAAGTTGATTTCTTACCAATTCACACATCACTTCTAATAAACACTGTTCAGCCAGAAGTTAATGAGCTCTCTTGAGCTTAATATCTGCCCCTGCTTACATTTACTTATCAAGTTTGTTAGTGGAAAAGAAAATAAGGGTAGGCACCTGATCTTAGCTCTGAGTAGCATTTACTCTGGAAATACTTGTGTGGAATATTTATTAACATCTAAACCAGCAACTTCAAGTAGGATTAATGCAATATATACATCAGACAGAAAAAAACCAACACCAAAGCAAACCACCACATTTTCTGTCTCCACACTGATTGATGTGATCAAATTCAAAAGGCATAATGACTGGAGAGAGATGACAGCCACATGGTCAGGGCTAGTCCAGAATTCTGGAGGTGAAACTTCAGTTTCTTGCTTTGGAGCAGTTTTATTTTCTTAGCACACATTTGGCACTTAATAGTAAAATCATCATCATTTAAAGTGTTTCATTGTTATGAGAGTAATGATACTGCTACTGTAATGACCAATTCAGTGTTTTCCTTGACTGGCAGAAGGGTAATCTAGGCCTGGCACCAGCAGAGTGTGTTTTTCCAGGAGGCAACAAGCCCACTCCATTCCCTTCCTGCATTCTGCAGTCCCTGCCCCTCCTCCATGCCTTTCTGCACAGACAGGGAGTTTAGGGAGGACAACTTCTGCAACAGGTTGGTCTTTGGGCTCAGAGTGTCCCAGCTGAAGTTTAAAGCAAGTTTGGAGAATTGGGATGTCCATGGAGAGTAACCTTGTTGTATCTGTCTGAAGCTGTAGTGGGACAGTCACAAAAGAACTGTTGGAGTCTACAAAACTCTGCATGTCACCTGTTTATTTGTGTGTATTGTAGGTGTGCATAGCACCTGTTTATCTGTGTGTGTGTAACATGTTGAGCATACAGGTCCATCATGTGGGCCACAGCCAGCTGCATGAGGTTCAACAATTCCAAGTTGCAAGGTCCTGCAGATAGGTTGGGCCAATGCCAGGCACAAATCCAGGCTGGGTGCAGAGTGGGTTGAGAGCAGCTCTGAAGAAAGAGACTTGGGGGTGTTGGGTGCTGAGAAGCTCCCAGGAGCCAGCAGTGCCCTCAGGCAGCCCAGCAGGCAGCTGTGTGCTGGGCTGCAGCCAGAGCAGTGTGGGCAGCAGGGCAGGAGAGGGGATTCTGCCCCTTGGCTCTGCTCTGCTCAGACCTCACCTCCAATCCTACCTCCAGCTCTGATGTCCCCAGCAGAAGGACACAGAGCTGGTGGGGTGAGTCCAAAAAGGTGATCCAAGGGCTGGAGCAGCTCTGCTGTGAGAACAGGCTGAGGGAGCTGAGGGTGTTCAGCCTGGAGAGGAGAAGACTCCAGGGAGACCTTAGAGCTGCCTGCCAGTGGCTGAAGGGATCCTGCAGGAAGGCTGCAGAGGGACTTTTCATCAGGGTGTCTAGAGATAGGACAAGGAGGAATGGTTTAAAGCTGAGGCAGAGCAGGGTTAGACTGGAGCTGAGGAAGTTCTTCAGTAGGAGGGTGGTGAGACTGGCACAGGCTGCCCAGGGAGGCTGTGGCTGCCTCCTTCCTGGGGGTGTTGAAGGCCAGGTTGGATGAGGTCTTGGACAGCTGAGTCTAGCTGAGAGGTGTCCCTGCCCATGATGGGGAGGTTGGAGCAGATGACCTGTGAGGTCCCTTCCAACTGAAGCCATCCAATGATTCTATAACCATTATACACAACTAAAGGTCTGTATTTACCATTTGCTACCATGGTGTTTTTTACAGCCTTTGCAGTGCAAGAGAAGGAAGCCTCCAGTGAGCTAATTTAAGGAGCAGTTCTCCCCTTGTTTAGATTTCTGTGCCTTGCCTGGAGTCTAATAGCCTGACTCTGACAGGAGTGCTTCTTTAACCCCTCAGTCACATTGCCCAGGCCTTGGAGCTGTGCACAAAGGCACCTGGGGTCCAAACTGCTTTGGATTCAGCACAGCACAGGGTGAAACAAGTTGCCCAGGGAGGTGGTTGGGGCCCCATCCCTGGAGATATTCAAGGTGAGGCTCAACAGGGCTCTGGGCAACTTGATCTGGTTGAGGATGTCCCTGCTGACTGCAGAGGGGCTTGGACTGGAGAAGCTTTGGAGGTCACTTCCAACCCAGACTGATCTATGATTCTATTTATTATTCAAAGCAGCCAAACATGTTATATTCTAATTTGCATATTCTTTTGTTGGTTGAAAAGGATTCAAAGTTTACTACATTCTCATTCTCTTCTTACTCTTATTTCAAAAAGTAGCAAGCCACCACTCAAAAAAAAAACAACAAAAAAACCAACAACCCAAAACCAACTCCTAACAAACAAAAAACCAATTAATCTTCCTAAGAATCTTCAAGTAATTCCTAGAAGTTTCTGGAGCAGCCCAATTTTTCACTAGATTGACATTAAACAGAACTTAAACACACACAAACAAATCATTTACATGGGTCTTGCTTTGAACAGCTTCAAGCATTAGTGGTAGCTTTATTTGCAAAGATTGTTCCACACATTTCTGGGTGCCTAATATTTGGCTATTTTTCATCTGCAGGCAAAACACTCAACAGCAAAAAAAAAAAAGGGGGGGGGGGGGAAACCAAAAAAACCACCCCAAAACCAAATCCCAAAACCCAACTCCTCAAAAAAGCAAACAAACAAAAACCCCCAAACAATAAAAAATAGGGAAAAAAGCCTCTCTGAGCTATGATTCAGTTTTACAGATAGCATCTAACAAATCTATAGAAACCCAAGAGCCTTAAACTTGAAGAGGGAGAAACCCCAACTCTTTTTCCAGGGATTTGATAGCTGTTGGGATATATGAAAAGAAAGATTTCATGCCTTTTATCAAAACAGCTCATTTTTTGTTGGGTTTATTTTCTTTTGTTTAGTTCTGAGCTCCTACATTTTGGTGAAAGGAGCACATTAATACCTCCAGAGAAGTAATTTCTGTGGCCCAGCCTGACAAGGATCAGGAGATACTGGAAAATTTGCATTCCTCCCCAGTTTGTCCTTAGGCAAACAGTTTTTGTTGGCATCAAGAAAGCAGCAAGCTAGAATTTCTGTCTCTATCTGTGAAGGAGAAAGTGTGCATTTGGATTTGGTTTATACTGACAGGACAGAAGGCCAAAAAGGAGGTGTAAGGAACAGTCCTGAAGCTCCACTAACTGCTTGGTAGCTGCACGTAGAGTGAAGGCAGGTGATAGAGTTCAAGCATAGGCTTTCTACGTGGCTATAATCTCCAACAGTTTTGAGGCAGGATCTGCTCATCTTCAGTCTGGTGTTGTGCTACTTACATGGCACAGAGTGAAGTTAGACTCTCTCTGGGCATCTTCTTTCCAGCATTCCCTTGTACTGGCAGTGGTAGGAAAGCCATTTCCTATGCCAAAACATTGCTTGGCTCTCACTCTGTGCCAGCAGGTTTTTATCTCAGTAACGAGAGAGGAAGCAAGGAGTTTTCTGGAGGGTAGATAGGCTGGAGAAGAGATGTTGGTCCAAAATGCTGTTGTGGTACTTAACTTGTCTCTCAGCAGAGGTCAGTGACTAAGCTACAGCTCACCTGAACCTCTCTAAGTAGTTCTGTATGAAGAATTAGGGAGTTAGATCTGCTGCTGCCTCTCTGCTGAGCCAAGGAAAGGAGGAGTGGAGCCAAATGCTAGTGTTTAGTTCAGACTGGGTGCTGGAGCCCTGGAGCAGGCTGCCCAGAGAGGTTGTGGAGTCTCCTTCTCTGCAGACCTTCAAAACCCACCTGCGTGCTTCCCTGTGTGACCTGCCCTGGGTGGCCCTGCTGTGGCAAGGGGGTTGGACTGGATGATCTCTGGAGGGCACTTCCAACTGCTAACATTCAGTGTTTCTGCCCTATCAACAGTCCTCCCCCACTTGTATTCTTTTTAGTGGGTTGGGTTAGATTCTTGCACATAAAAGAATCAGACAACAAAACATTGACTGACTTCTAGATACACTCCCTGGAACAATTGGTTGGTGTTTTTTGTTTTTTTNCGATTCTCTGATTCACTAACCCCAGTTATCTTTTATCTGTTTCCTTGTTTCTAACAAGCATAAATCATTTTAAACTTTTCCAGAGTGTGAACCCCTACCTGCAAGGACAACGCCTGGATAACGTCGTCGCAAAGAAGTCTGTCCCACACTTCTCAGACGAAGACAAAGGTCCTGAATAAGTCCCAAACAAAAAAAAAAAAAACCCAAACAAAAACACAACACCAAAACCCCAAAAAAGAATGATGACAGCTCCTGCCATCCTCTGCTAGATCCTACTATTGCTTAGATAGACCCATCTATTAAAATCCTCCTGAATGGCAGCATGTTTAGTATTTCCATGCTGGTAGATGAAAACCAGCTGTATTTATAACACTACGTTCTCCTAGATAACACAAATATGGTTCTGCTTTTTGTTAAGTGAGGAGGAGGTTTTTCTGTTGTTTTTCTTTTAGGCATGGAGCAAACTTTCAAACTGTTCAGTCGTTTTATTAGCTAATGTGAGGTAAATGGTCTTAATGAGCAGCTTGTAAATAGGAAGATGTCTGCCTCCCAACATTTAATCTTGAAAATGTTACTGTGTTTGACACATGAAAATTATAGTTTGGTGTTTTGCTCACAAATATTGTTACTTAGCAAAGACAAAGTATTTATTTTACCCAGAGAGTTTTGGCTTTTGGTCCATTTTAATAAACATTTAAGCAATCTGCAAGGTTTGCAACGTGACATTTTCCAAACTGGTCCAGAGGCTCATTTGTCTCGGCGATTGCTGTGCAGAACCACAAATTAAAGAACTTGCATTTTGGACTTTCCTCCACTGGAATATTTTCCTGATAAGTTTGAATCCTTCCCTGTCCACAGCTCCCTTGCTTTCTTCCTTATCAGTGGTACTGCTGTGTGGAAATTCCATCTTCCCCACTCTGCTTTGCAGCATTTGTGCTTTGTAAGCTGCTTAAATGCTGTGTCCCTGGGATATAGTAAGTGAAGAATGGGAGGGCTTGGGAGGGCCCTCCAGGGATCATTCAGTCCAGGGCAGCCAGAGCAGGATCACCTAGAGTAGGTCACACAGGAACACATCCAGGTGGGTTTGGAAAGTCTGCAGAGGAGAGTGCACAACTTCTCTGGGCAACCTGCTCCAGGGATCCAACACCCTCACAGAGGAAAAGTTTTCCCTGCTGTTCCCTGGCACCTTCTCTGCTCCAGCTTGCCCCCAGTGCCCCTTGTCCTGTCCTTGGCCATCCCTGAGCAGAGCCTGGCTGTGTCCTGCCCACACTGCCCACATCTTTAGCAGCAGCAGTGGGGGCAGCCCTCAGGCTCCTCTGCTCCAAGCCCCAGCTCCCTCAGCCTGGCCTCATAAGGAAGATGTTCCATTCCCTCAATCACAGAGACACTGAAGTTGTATCAGCATCTTCTGAAGCTAAATCCAGGCTATGAAGGTCACCACTCTTGATGATCTTATCTGATTACACAGTTTCAAGGCCCAGCTTGACAGTGTGCTGGGCACTCAACTGAACTATATCCTTACCTTGAAAGGCTGGACTGCATGATCCTTGGGGTCCCTTCCAACCTGGGATTCCCTTATGAACCTCCTGGAAAACCACGATAGTCCAAGAACACTGATAGCTAGCACTGGTCTGCAGGTTGCTCTGAGAAGCTTAAATTGCCCTTTTGCCCCTGGGAGGTTGAAGAGCTTTCTATTCCAGAAAGTTGAGCTCTCCCTTCTCTGAAAGATGAGAATATAAAAAAAAATCACCTAACTTTTTGTTTTCAGGGTTCATCTGAAATATATCTCAGCCATGTGCATGGGACATTGGAACTGGGGAGAAACTGCACTGGCTTACAGCCTAGAAGTGGGTAGATTTCAGGTTGGATGTTAGGAAGAAGTTCTTCCCCATGAGGGTGGTGAGACACTGGAACAAGTTGCCCAGGGAGGTAGTGGAAGCCTCATCCCTGGAAGTCTTTAAGGCCAGGCTGGATGTGGCTCTGAGCAAGCTGATCTAGTGTGAGATATCCCTGCCCATGGCAGGGAGGCTGGAACTGAATGATCCTTGAGGTCCCTTCCAGCCCTGACAATTCTGTGATTCTATGATTCTAAATTATAATCTATTGGGGGGAAAAAAAATGTACTTTCCTTCCCTGTCCTACAGGAAGGCTATAAAATAATGATCACCTCTTAGAAAAAAGCAGGTAAGAAATGAAAGGTCCTGGGCACATCAAATTGAAGGTAACAGGGTGGCACAAATCTGGCTCTGTCTGGCATTGGATTTTTCTGTCTCAGCACTTTGTATACTCTCACATCATTTATGGGTAGATTGCAAAACATCCCAGGCTGAACTATAAATGACTTTCATCATATTTCCTCTTGGAAAAAAAATCTGGAAGAGAAAAGTAAATAGTACATGATGCAGTGGACTTCAGAGGGAGTTGAGGAGTCTCTGTGAACTGCAGAGCTCCTTCCACTCCCAGTGCCTGGAATGGGATGGGGGTAACCCAGCTGTTCAGCTGAGGGAACTTGCAGGCTCAGCTCCTTAAGCTTACTCCTTTTACCTGCACTCCTGCTTAGCCTTCCCACAGGCACTGAGCATTGCAGAGGCTCTCTCCAAAGGCAGGAAAAGCTACATGTGGTGGGGCTGAAATCAGAACCCACCGATGCCCCGTGGGGCAGAGGGTGTGACATGGTTATTCCTCCCACCCAGCCCCACAACCTGCTGCTGCCATGTGGCTTCCTGTTGGTCAAGGGCTAGATTTTTATTCCTAAGAGACTTGGGCTGCTTCAGGTGCTTAGGTGTCTCATGAATGCCTTTAGAGTGGTCTGAGCTGCAGTCTAGATTTGTTAGCTCTAGTAGAATCCATGTTAGTCACCAGGCCAACCATGAAGGCAATTGACTTACATTTCCAAGCTCTTAGTAAGGACAAGCAGGTAATAAAAGTGTACAGTAGTGGGGGGGGAGGCTTAAGAAAAGGAGAGGCAAAGAAGGATTGGTTGTTTAATAGCTTCAGAAGTACCAGGTCTGATTTCTTGAAGCCCTTTCTTGAGGCTCATCCCTGCCTGTGGCACGGAGGTTGGAGTAGATAACCTCTAAGATCCCTTCCAACCTGAGCCATGCTACGATTTAGCTCACTCCAACCCTGTGTGGGGGTGACAATCTGACCCTGCAAACTAAGCAGCACAGGCATCTGGAGTGGCTGCCCAGCACCCCAGTGGGGCCTGAGGAGTTGTCCTCTCTGTGACAGATCTGCACAGAGCAGGCAAAAAAAAAAACAAACGAAAATGCTTGGAGATGTTTTTGGCTTTTAGTGCACCACTGCCATGCTGTGTCTTACAGGAACTGTTTGCTGGAAGAAATCAAATGCATGGTGGTGAGCAGCCATTGGGCAGCTTGCCTGAGTGTTTCACCAGGAAGGCTCAACAGCACCATTGTCAAATTTTAATACAATGTAGTTACTACACCATGGTAATGAGGTGCATAATTCTAATTTCAGTGTCAGAGTAGAGCTGCCCTTCTGCACTGGGCTTGGTAGTCCCTTGTTAATTTAAAAAAAACACCACCACAAACCCCAAACCAAACCAACTGTCCCTCCTACTGCTGCCAAACCAGCCCAAGCAGATTGATGTAGGACTTTCTTTAGTAAAGAATCTTCCCAGTGCTGGCCTGCTGGGGTCAGTGACCAACGACAGCAGCTATCCCACTTGCTCCACCAAAGCAGTATGTCCAGGAATGCTCTGCCAGGTGTCATCAGCCTTCTGCAGCCTGCGAGTTAAGGAGCACATCTATTGCTCTTGTTGTTTGGAATGTTCATTCCATTAAAGCCTTTTAAGAGTATTTTTAAGTCTGCAGGTCAGACATATCTGAGACACAAGCTGCTTGCAAACAAAGTGAGTTTCCATACAGCATTGGTTCGGGCTGGTAAAGAGCTGTTTCTGACCCTAGCTTAAGAAAAACTGTGAGTAACTGACCAGGGTATTTCATCTGGGACACAGAACTTGCTCTGAGGCTGCATGTGAAAGAAAGTTACCTGGGGGTTCTAATGGACAAGCAGCTGGAGATAGGCCAGAAAAGTGCCCAGATGGCAAAGCAAGCCAAAGGCACCCAGGCCTGGATCAGCAGTGATGTGACCAGCAGGAGCAGGGCTGGAGAAGGCTCCTGGACTTGGCATTGGTGAGGCCACCCCTCGAGTGCTGGGTTCAGCCAACACTCCCAGGCCTCTCTCCAAGCTGCAGCTTTGCAGCCACACATCCCCCAATATGAAAACGAAGCATACCTTCATCTGCTGAGCTGAGGAAGGACAGAAACAGAAAGTCAACTGCCTCTCATTGAATTGTTTGCTTCACTGTGGGCAAAACAACACCGAATCTCCTCTCTTTCCAAATGTCAGGAGTTGGGGATGAAGACAACTATTCCTTTTGATGATGAAGAGGAAAGCATAGATAATGGCTGCCTGGCACAGGAATGGGTCCCAAGCCCAGGTTTCCAGATAGGAGACACTGAGACAGCCAAGCAGATGCAAGGTCTAGGACTGCTGTGCTGAAGCCTTTGGCTGTTAGGTGAAGACTGGCACTGAGCTCCATTTTATCAGCCTCTCTCACCATGAGGAGGAAGCACGCAGCATCAGTTCATCTCTGCTTTATTTATGGTGCCAACTGCTTTGCTATGCTGACATGGATCCTGGCAGCTGGAGCTGCTGCCAGCCATGTGTTCAACACATGGGAGCAGAACACACTTTACATGATGTGAGTGTCATGGCAGCAGCTCCACCAATGGGAACTGAAAGGGCTCGGAAAGGAAAGTCCTCCTTGACTAACAAGGTCTGGTTTGGTAAGTGGGGCAGGAATCAGAGATGGGAGGAATCCAGACTAGGGAGACCCAAGTGACCTCTTGTTATTTGCTCCTATAGATCCTGGAACCAAACCAGATGGAATCCAGCTCTGATTGCAGTGCATGGAATGTCTTTTACATTTCATGGCTCTGTTTCTTCATCCCACTCTGCTCTCCAAGAAAAACAGTGGTGGGAGTCAGTGGCTAAATTGCTCTCTGTCAACTGAGTGAGGCAAAGGAGAAAACACAAAGGAAAATAACTTGCTCTTTGCTACTAGCCTCAAACTCTCCCTTGTTCATTCATATGCAGACCCTTTAAGTCTTGAATTTAAATGGATAAATACTTTTATTTCAGATCTGGTTCTGAACCTCAGCACCGTGTGACAGTGTTAACATTCTTGGGAGCCACCACACATCCCTGTTACAAATGATGAGGATGGTTTTTTAGGTCTGGGCATCTGCACAATGGTTAGTCATAGGAAGTGCACACAGCTTTGATGCTGAATTCAGTCTTAGCCTCTTTTTAACTAATTCTTCATTCCGAGAAAGAAAAGGGAAAGCCCAGCAGGTCTTCAGTGCATTATCTGCATCCCAGTGCCCCAAAGTCCCCTAAAAGTAGCTGAAATTCAATTGGGATGGTCCATATGGGGAAATGTGGTCACCTCTGCTGCAAGGACAGGCTGAAGGGAGCTGGGGTTGTTCAGCCTGCAGAAGAGAAGGCTCCAGGCAGAGCTAATAGCAGCCTACAGAAGGGGCTACAAGAAGGCTGCAGAGGGACTGTTTGCAAAGGCCTGCAGGGACAGGATGAGGTCAATGATTTGCAATGAGAGCAGAGCAGATTTAGGCTTTAGCAGATTTGGATGTGAGGAACATCAGCAGGGTGCTGGAACACTGCAACAGGTTGCCCAGGGCAGTTGAGGCCCCGTCCCTGGAGCTCTTCAAGGTCAGACTGGAAAATGCTCTGAGCAACCTCATCTAGTGGAGCATGTCCCTGCTGACTGCATAGGAGTTGGACTGGGTGAGCTTTGGAGGTCCCTTCCAACCTAAACCATTCCATGATCCCATGTTACTTCCTTTCCATGATCTTCCCTTAGGATCTCACTGCCCTCCCCTTGCTTGGTTGAAGAAGAAATGCAAAACCAGAGCAAGGGATACTTAAACTCTCCCACCAACATCTGAGCTGTTCAGAGAGGAAGGCTTCAACCAGGGACTTAAGTCCATTGCAAAACTTCAAGTGACTCCAACGGGCAGTGTGCAATGCTGTGAGATTTATGGGCTTTAAAGCTGTGTTCCTGCAGTTGAAGTGAGAAAAATGCCTTCTTTTTTGCTCGAGTAGTTAAAGTTATATTCTAATTCTTACAATATTGGTTGGTTCCTGCTGTGTTTTTATGTTCTCAGCAGCAGCCAGGACAAGAGGTACCCACAAACTTGAGGATAAGACCTTCACAGGCCATCCCTAAAATATCAGCTGCTTGCTACCAATGCTTTTTGTCTACTTTGTGGAGGTTTCTGATCTGGAGGTTTACAAAACTGGGCATTATTTCCAATTAGCAGGTGGCCAAACAGCTGCAAAGTGCTTGAGGGTTGGCTCCACTAAAAGCTTCAGTGCCCACAGTTGAACTTGTGTGCAACATGATGTCCAAACCTGGTTCCTTAGGTAGCTGAAGCTATTCACAACTCTGTTTTCTTGTCAATGCCATATCTCAGGCACCTAAACTTCTGTGCATGCCTGGGGCTGTTTGAAACATGTGCACCTGCACAGCTCTGGATCTCTCTTCATCCTAAGCCCAGCCTACATCCACAAACTTGGCAATTCCTCCCCTGTGTTCCCTGGGGGAAGCAGCCTGGTAAGGACCCAGCTCACACGTGTCTAATAGGAGCAGGCACTGCACCAAATGCCACAGCAAAAGGAGACAGTTTCATTAAAAATAAAGACCAAAAAAAAAAAAAAAAAAGGTGTCTGGAAGAGGTATGGCAAAAGAATCAAAGCTCTAACCAGAGCCAGAGGAGAGGATCCAGAATGAACACAAATTTACCATCTAATGGTTAGTGGGGCAGGGTGAAGATGAGGAAGGACAAGCTAACACCTAGGCTCTAGCTAGTCCTCAGGGAATGTTTGGGGAGCTTCCCAGACATGGATAAACATACAAAAGTAGTCTTGGACCATGGCAAAACCAAACCAAACGCTCTCCACCATCCTCCCCAGCAGATGGCTTCTTTTGCCCCCCCTGTCTTAACTGCTTCCTGGACTGCTGAACAGCCTTGGGAGGGGAGGTGCAGAGTCCTCTCCTACAAATAGGCTCCTGTACACCTCTGGAAGTGCAGGAGGCACAGGTTTGAACACCTCCAGTGTGGGCAGACCCCACTAACTTTTCTAGTGCCTGAAAGGATACCAGAACTTTGGCACTTACTCTGGGTGTGTTATGCTCAGGAGAACGAGATGAATTTAGCTGCTGCCCCAGTAACTGGCAGAAGGTCCCGTTTAGCAAGGCTGGGAAATTAGCAAAGGCTCATTTACTTTGTCTTCTGTAGTAACTTAAGAAGTATATTTAGGTAAGTTTGCCTCTGTTGAAGCATTTTAAACCCCACTTCCTCACTCATTATGACCATTCCAGTTTCAAATTTGATCTTGCTACCCTTGTCATTTATAGGGTTTGCTGACCAGGAGCTGCAGTCATCCTGAGGAACTCTCCAAGTGTTGCTAACAGAACATCTCCTTATAGCAAGATCTGTCTTGCTATTAAAAGCATTTTCAGCATTGAAGCTCAGACAGAATCTTTGTCTCTACACCAGCAGAAATAATTCTTTTAAAGGTGATTTTTTAAAAGATGTTGGAGAGAGTCCAGAGGAGGCCACAAAGATGATCCAAGGGCTGGAGCAGCTCTGCTGTGAGGACAGGCTGAGGGAGCTGGGGTTGTGCAGCCTGGAGAAGAGAAGACTCCAGGGGACCTTAGAGCTGCCTGCCAGTACCTGAAGGGATCCTGCAGGAAGGCTGCAGAGGGACTTTTCATCAGGGTGTCTAGAGACAGGACAAGGGCAATGGTTTGAAGCTGAGGCAGAGCAGGCTTAGACTGGAGCTGAGGAAGAAGTTCTTGAGTAGGAGGGTGGTGAGACTCTGGCACAGGCTGCCCAGGGAGGCTGTGGCTGCCTCCTGCCTGGGATTGCTGAAAGCCAGGTTGGATGAGGCCTGAGCAGCTGAGTCTAGTTGAGAGGTGGCCGTGGTGGGGAGGTTGGAGCAAATAAGCTCTGAGATGCCTTCCAACCTGAGCCATTCCACGATTCTATGATTTCAGGTGGAATTTCCCCTATTAAAATATGGAGGGCTGAGTACTGAAGAGATTTTCCAAGCTTCTCCAGAAGGTACTGTAGTGTACATAAAGGAAGAGGACCCTGGATAAGACACACAACTTGACTGGAGACACTCAGCCATGAAAGTCTTACAATGTGCTTCCCAGAAACAAAGAAGTCTGCTTTGGCTGTGGTGGTTTTTTTCCCTGCCTAGGAAGGGGGTTTTGATCAAACCTGAGTGCAGTAGGAAGTGACCCCCCCTTAATGCACAAAGGCTTTCTAAACAAATCATCCTACCTCCACTGGCTAGGAAAGTGCTTTCTTCCTCCAGCTAGCCTGTGCCCCCACCTGCATTTATCTCAACTAATTACATCAAGACAAAAATCCCTGAACCTTCTCTCTGGGACCTTTTTCCATCACAATAGATGCCTCAAGATAAAAAAAAACAAAACTTCAGTCTACAGAAAAGGCATAGCCAAAAGAAGTCAAAGTTCTCAATCTCAAGAACTGACTCTATTAAAAAGAGAGGACTTCTTTGCTTCACGACACAGGAAAATATCCTGTTTGTTTCTGTGTTCTCTTTAGTCACACCAGAAGAGCAAGAAATAGCTGCAAGATATATTTTTTAAATATAGCTTTTGGTGCTGGCAGCTCCTAAGGACTCTTTCATTTAAATGTTCTGTTATATGTTTTCAGAAGGAAAAATATGTTTGGGGTTGGGGTTTGGTTGGTTTTTTTTTTGTTTGGTTTTTTTTTTGTGTTGTTGGTTTTTTTTTTTCTCTGAAGTCATATGTTCATTTTGAAACCCTGACAAGAAATAATAATTCCTCCTTCACAAGAAGTCTCATTCCATCTGGTTGGGAACCAAAAAAGCCCTGCCACAGCCTGATCTGAAGTGTAATTGATTTGATCACTTGCAATTTAACTTCTTCACTTACGTCTTTAGTGCATTAAGACTTCCTGGGGAGGGGAGGGGAGGGGGGAGGAAAAAAAAAAAAACCAACCACTGTTTACATTTCTAGACTTTTTAAAAGTGCGTCCAGAAGCTCCAAGTGTTCTGTGCCTGATTAATTACAAACACCTAGATCATTGCTTCCAAGCCTATTTACAGAATCTCTCCTAACATCAAGTGATTTTACACTTTTCCAGGCACTTTGAACCTTCTGTTATTTGTTTGGAGGGGCAAAAAAAAATTAAAGAAAAAAAAAATCATTCAATCAAAGTGCCAATGAAAGCAGCTAATGGAGAGGTGCTGGGCAGCATGGTTAGCCCTAGAATGAGAGGTGACAGCTCTGCCACAGCTCTGAACAGCTCCACAGAAAGGGAAGGATGATGTCTGTGGTGGGCATGCTTGGAGAATAAAGTATAAAAGGACTTGAAAAAAATCTGATTAGAAATCAAGATACTGCAAGAAAGGGAAAGATCAATGAAGAAATATCCAACTGGCTTTAGCCAAACAGCCCAACCAGGGCACTTTTGACAAGGAAACAGAAGAAGCAAAACAGAGCAGTTGGAAATATCAAGAGAAGAGATTTGGCTCTAGCCTTGCCTGTGTAGTTTCCCAGAAGTGATTTCTTTTTTTTTTCTTCTTGTTGGCAATTTTTGAAAGAGTACATTTTTTGGTAAGCACACAGATAAAAACTGGACTATTTTTGTATTTTTATTATTGTGTTGCACTTCTAACTCTTGAGTTCATGAAGTTTAGCATTCTGATATGCACATCAACTAGAACAGCCTGCAACAGGGGCAAGCTGTAGCCATAGATCAGCTGCAGCTATAGAGTAGCTGTAGCTAGAGATCAGCTGTAGCCATAGGTCAGGTGCAGCTAGAGATCAGCTGCATCTAGAGATCATCTGTAGTCATAGATCAGCTGTAGCTAGAGATCAGCTGTAGCTAGAGATCAGCTGTAGCCATAGAGTAGCCGTAGCCAGAGATCAGCTGTAGCCAGAGAGTAGCTGTAGCCAGAGATCAGCTGTAGCTAGAGATCATCTGAAGTCATAGATCAGCTGCAGCCAGAGATCAGCTTCAGCCATAGAGTAGCTGTAGTCATAGATCAGCTGCAGCCATAGAGTAGCTGTAGCTAGAGATCAGCTGTAGCTAGAGATCAGCTGTAGCCAGAGATCAGCTGTAGCCAGAGATCAGCTGCAGCCACAGATCAGCTGCAGCCAGAGATCAGCTGCAGCCAGAGTAGCTGTAGCCAGAGATCAGCTGCAGCCAGAGATCAGCTGCAGCCATAGAGTAGATGTAGCTAGAGATTAGCTGCAGCCATAGATCAGCTGCAGTCCTAGATCAGCTGCAGCCATAGATGATTTTGAGGTCTTCAAGCAAGATTTGCCTGGCTCCAGCCTCTTGGATTGTTTTGTGTGTGCTTTATTTCCTACACTTCAAAGAGCCCCACTGAAAAGAGAGTCAAGCATCTGGCAAGGCCCTGCAGGATCTGGGTCCGAATCTAAGTTTAGCACAAAGCTGAAGCCTGTGCAGGGATCCACCTTTCCTACCACAGCAATTAACTGTTTGCATTTAAAATGCTATTCAAACCCACACAGAGTGGGAAATTGGAGCCTTATCTTGAGCAGCTCTTTTAGACGACCGCAACTGGTTAAACACTTCCTTGTCTGCCTTTAGATTTCTTTTTGTCCACACGAGTGAAAACTTGGCTTCTTCACTGGAAATATGTTTTGGGTTGTTTTGGGTTTTGGTTTTTTTTTTCATTATTGTAGAGAATGACAGAAGTTAAAAGGCTTTTCTTCCCCATTAGAAGCTTTTAGACATTTCAAACTGGATATACTCAGGCACGTAGACACAAAACGTGGGCCTTGAGCAGCCAAGTCTAGCTGAGAGGTGTCCCTGGCCATGGTGGGGAGCTTGGAGCAGATGAGCTCTGAGCTCCCTTCCAACCTGAGCCCTTCTGTGAGGAGTCAATAAAAATAGGTGAAAGGAAAAATTAGAAAATAAAAGAGAGGGGAAAAAAAGAAGAAAAAAACAAAAGGGAAAAAAGGAAAAAAAATTTTAAAAAAAAATACAGAGACCAAAACAGGGTTACCTAAAGATTCTAAAGATTCTGTTTCTTGTAGGTAAGTTCATAGAGTTCAGCCACTGAACTACAGCATGTGTTTCAGATGCTGCACAGCCTGAAGGTTGTTGCCCTATTTGCCACTCTTTTGATCCTGGTTTTAGACTTTGGCTAGTGATCATTATTCTGGACACTAGTAATAAATAAATCCAAGTAGTATGCAATCCAGAAAATAGTAACAGTAATTTGCATCAATGATCTGACCTTATTTTGCCATANCTATTGGAAACAGAGTTAAAGGTGAAGGTAGGGGGTGAGGTGCACTTGTGCTTCTTACACCTCTTCTTGATGTAGACAGCAGCTCAGTAAAAAATGCCAGTGAGGAAGGGCTCTGTTTCTTCCACCTGCATTAACAGTCACTCCAAGAAGTGGGGTAACCATCACTGGAGCAGTGCAACAGCAGTGCAACCATTTAAGAGGGTTCTTTCTTTGCCATAGCTTAGCAGACATTTTTGTGATGCTTACTGTCAAATACAAAATGCAGAAGTTCTACACAGTCTAAATAAATTGTCTCAGTAGAAAAAAAAAAAGAAAAGGACTTCAGCTCTTTCATTCCTGCAAAGATACTTTTTCCATCTGGCATTCCATTTTCATCCAGATATTGCCAGGAAAAAAAAAATAACCAAAAAGAACAGATAAGATTTCAATTTTTAAAAGAGGGCAATGAGATAAAAAAACAAACCAAAACCAAAAGCCTTGTAAATCTTCTTACACAACAAACCAGTCATGCATTCTTCTTTTCCTTTTGCTACAGGCAGTAAGAGGCAGAGTCAGGATGTTAGGAACAGGTTCTGCACTATGAGAGTGCTGGAACATTGCAATGGGTTGTCTGGGGAGGTGGCTGGGGCTCCATCCCTGGAGATATTCAAGGTGAGGCCGGACAGGGCTCCGGGCAACCTGATCTAGTTGAAGACCCCCTGCTGCCTGCAGGGGGTTTGGCCTAGATGAGCTTTGAAGGTCCCTTCCAGCCCACAGCATTCTTTGATTCTGTGGAAAAACCCAGACCTTCCAGCTGCCTGATCTGCCAGCTGGCCTCCTGTGCTCTCTAGGTGCTGCACAGAAGCCCTCACGCTGCAAGCTGGAGAGAGCATGCCTGTTGCAGG
>WBNM01041388.1:0-14233 GCA_013399055.1 Ramphastos sulfuratus
TCACCAGTGCCCAGTACAAGGGGCACTCATTGTAAGTGATCTATGGCAGGGGCTTGGAACTAGATGATCATTGAGGTCCCTTTCAGCCTTACCATCCAGGCCAGGATGCTGTTGGCTTTCTTGGCCAGCTGGCACACACTGGTGTGTCCTGTCATGGGCTGCAAAGCCTGCTGGTGGTACAGGGCTGCCCAAGCCATCAACACTGGCTCTTAGAATCATTCAGTCATGTTAATTTGAAGAGACTTTAAGAGTGTCTTGTCCAAACCATTAACCCAGCACTTCAAACAGTTCAGTGGGGTTGGGTTTAATTTTCTTTTTCTCCTCTCTTTTTTTTTTCTCCCCTCTCCTTCTCCTCTCTCTCTCTCTCCTAGAACCTTAAATTGGTTCATTTATTTTTTCCAAGTGGGATGAAGATCACAGCATAGGATCACATAGTGGTAATAGCATCTTACAAAGCAGAGCTTCACCTCTCTTCCAGAAGCTTTCCTTCTTTTTCTCTTTCCTTTACCATGATGCCCTGTAGCATGAACTGTGCTCTTTAGACAAGAAGGACTATCTTACATTTTATACCATTTTCTCCTCAGGATTTGTCTCCCTGCCCATCCTAGCTGTGTGAAAGGAATAGCATTGCAACACTAAACCAGCAGCCCCTTGAAATAGTCTTTTCTCTTGACCAGTATTTTTTTTTTACTGTGCTCAGAATAATTGTGCCTGTGTCACATTTCCTGAAGCTCTACTTTTTTTGCAGCTGTTTTTTATCTCCCTAAATATTTCTGTTTCTGTTAATGCTGTTGTGTAATTACCTTTTTTTTTTTTTTTTTTTTTTTTCCCCTCTTTGTTCATTCTCTCCATGGAAGGTTTGGCAGGAAGAATGTGCTCTTTGCAACTCTGGCAATGCAGACTGGCTTCAGCTTCATACAGGTCTTCTCTACCAGCTGGGAGATGTTTTCAGTGTTGTTTATGCTGGTTGGCATGGGACAGATCTCCAACTACGTGGCAGCATTTGTTCTGGGTATGAAAGTCCTGCTGGGCACAGTATGTGTTCTTTTGCCTTGTGCTTTTCCTGCTCCTTTTCACTACTGGCTTAGCCTTGACCCTGTTAAGAGTGTCCTCTCACCATGCATGGATAAATCCTCCTCTCCTTGGAAATTCCCGTTTGATAGAGGTGCAATCTGAATGAATTCTTTGCCTTAGCCTCCTAAGCTAGAGGAGGGGAGATGTAGATTAGATGTTAGGAAGAAGTTCTTCACAATAAGGGTGGTGAGACACTAGAACAGGTTGCCCAAAGAGGTGGTGGAAGTCTTATCCCTGGAAGATTTTAAGGCCAGGCCGGATGTGGCTCTGGGAAACCTGATCTAGTGTGAGGTGTCCCTGCCCATAAGCAGGGAGGTTGGAACTAGATGATCCTTGAGGATGCTTCCAACCCTGACAGTTCTGTGATTTTGTGTAAAAAGAAAAAAAAAAAGAAAAAAAAAAAAAAGATATAAATTGATGATTCAAAGCAAAGTCCATCTTATGGTTGGAGAGGTGAGACATGTAAGGCAGGATTTCTCAGGGATTTCTGCTGTCCATTGTGGGTCTATTTTGATTTTAAAACTTGCAGAAGAAAGGAAAAAAAAAAAAAAAGGAGTAAATGTTACAAAATCTTCTTTAAACAGCCTATGGTAGAGATTTAAATGGCATCATGATTTTTGACTTTGTATACTGTCAATTTCACTAAGTTTTTTTTTGATCATGGGAATTATCTAATTAATTTGAGATTGCAAAAAAAAAAAAAAATCTCTTTTATTGATGTTATTTCCAGGGACCTTCACTGTCCAAAGCACCAAATGTTGGCAAAAAATCCCTTGTCTGAGCTGAAGCAGGGTAATGTGACTGTGACAGCAAACACCCTGCTGCCCCTCTGTAATCTTCTTTCATTTCTGTGGAAATGAGGAAGATTTTATTTCTTCTTAAGTCTCTTAATTTACAGATCCCAAAGGGGAGCATTGACCCCTTTTTGTGCACTTAATTGCACTGTTAGGTCTGGCCTTGGTTGGTGACCCAACCATGAGCTTCAGATGGGTACACAGGAAGGGGTTTTTTTTGGCTAGTAGTTAAATAGTCTTTTAGAAGATGATAGAGGTCAGGAACCTAATTTAGGTTCTCTGAATTTTACCTTTGAGAGAGGCTGGTCTCCATAAGCTTCAGAGGACTCTAAAGAGCTCAAGCTGAAGTGAACTCTTGGGAATGTTTTGCAGTATGTTGGGTGGTTTTAGCTCCTCAAGTGAAGCTGTGAGATTCTAAGAAGATAAAATTATAGAAGTATTAGTTATTTTAAGCTACAGAAATACTGTGTGGCCCAATTCTCTTCCTTTTATCCATGTGATTGAGGGAGGATCACTCCATGAAGCAAATCTTTGGCCCCTCTTGATTGCCAGAGGGTATTAAATGCTGGCACTGCCTAGTGCAACACGTTTCAAAGCCAGCTGATAGAGCTATTTTTGGTAAGTTGGTTCCTCCTGAGTTAAAATCCTCAACCTCACTCTGTTGTTCTGAACAGGCACAGAAATTCTTGGCAAATCCATTCGTGTGCAGTTCTCCACTCTGGGTGTTTGCATATTTTATGCTTTTGGCTACATGTTGCTGCCACTGTTTGCTTACTTCATCAGAGACTGGAGGATGCTGCTGCTGGCGCTCACCTTACCTGGGCTCCTCTTCATCCCACTCTGGTGGTGAGTACAACTTCAGCTACAAGAATTGAGTCTTTGGAAGGTCATTTCTGTGGTTTCAAGATCCAGACTCCCAGCCTCTACCAGTGAAATGGGGCAGCTGAGGAGTGAACATTGTGTTCTTTACTCTTCCCAGTCATCGGAGCCACTGGGAAGGGACTTGTTACAAGGGCTGGTAGTGCTAGGGTGAGGGGGAATGAAGCTGGAGGAGGGGAGATCTGGAATGGAGATTGAGAAGAAATTCTTTCCAGTGAGGGTGGGGAGACACTGAAACAGGTTGCCCAGGGAGGTTGTGGATGCCTTCTCCCTACAGGTGTTCAAGGCCAGGCTGGATGAGGCCTTGAGCAACCTGTTCTGGTGGGAGGTGTCCCTGCCTATGGCAGGGTGGTTGGAACTGGATGAGCTTTAAGGTCCCTTCCAACCCAACCTGTTCTATGAATTTCTGATTTATCTGCATGTCTAGACCTTTCAGATGATCCAACTCATGCTTGAAAACCCTGTTCTTCATTTTCTTGTATAAAATGATGTGCAAAGACCAAAGTCAGTAAAAGTCCTTCTGCAGCAGCTGAAATCCAGGAGCTTTAAAGAGTAGGCCTGAACTTCAGTGCAGCAGGAGAAACCTTTTGGGAAGCTGGCCAATGCCAGGGGGACATAGATAAGACAAGCTACAAAGCAATACCTGCAGCTCTGTTGAAAAGGACCTAGGGGTCCTGGTGGACCACAGGATGCCCATGAGCCAGCAGTGTGCCCTTGTGGCCAAGGCAAATGGCATCCTGGAGTGCATCAAGAAAAGTGTGGCCAGCAGGTTGAAGGAGATTCTCCTTCCCCTCTACTCTACCCTAATGAAGCCTTACCTGGAGTACTGGCTCCAGTTCTGGGCTCCCTAGCTGAAGAATGACAAGGAACTGCTTGAGATGGTACAGGAAAGGGCTACAAAGGTGAAGGTGATCAGGGGACTGGAACATCTCCCTTATAAGGAAAGGCTGAGGGACTTGGGAGTGTTTAGTCTTGAAAAGAGCAAACTGAGGGGGGACCAGATCAGTGCTGATCAGTATTCAGAGGGTGGGTGTCAGGAGGATGGGACCAGGCTTTTTTCAGTGGTGCCCACTGGCAGGATTATGGGTAACAGACACCAACTTGAACCTGAGAAGTTCCATCTGAACTTGAGGAGGAACTTCTTAACTTTGAGGGTGGTAGAACACTGGAACAGGCTGCCCAGAGAGATGCTGGAGTCTCTGTCTCTGGAATCGCTCACAACCCACCTGGACACTATCCTCTGCAACCTGCTATGGGTGCACCTGCTCTGTCATTCTGATCTTTGAGGCTTCTTTGCTTTCTTCCCTGCTTCATGACATACTTGGAGGTGGGATGTAAAGTTCCCACGGCACCACACGGTGGTAGTGTTTCTTCACTTCCACCTCACACCAGTTTTATGTTTGTGCTTCTATCTAGTTTCTTACACAATGAATGACTCAGGCAGTTGCTACTCTCTGACCTTCCTTTCTGCAACAGCATTTCAGTTACTACTTCTCTGTGTGTTGTTCTCTCAGGATATGCCTTTTCATGCACAACAGGCCTCTTCTGTGTTCCCATTTATGACTTTATTTACTCTTTTCCCATACTTGAAAGGTTTGGGTTTGCTTTTTTTGTTTTTTTTTTTTCTGACTTACTGCTTATTTCTTTTGTGCTTCTACAGCCCACAAAAGCATTTTCACAGATTGCATCAGGTTGGAAGAGACTCTCAAAGGTTGTCTTGTCCAACACCCCTGCAGTCAGAAGGGACATCCTCAACTAGATCAGGTTGCTCAGGGCCACATTGAGTTTGACCTTCAGTGTCTTGAGGGATGGAGCCTCAACCTGATCTCTGGGCAACCTGTTCCCAGTGTCTCACCACCTTCATTGTGCAGAACTTCCTCCTGATGTCCAACCTAAATCTCCCCTGCTCCAGTTTCAAACCATTGCCTCTCATCCTATCCCCACAGGCCCTTCCAAACAGCCTCTCCCCAGCCTTCCTGTAGGTCCCCTTCTGATACTGAAATGCAGCTCTAAGGTCTCCCTGGAGCCTTCTCTTCTCCAAGCTGAACAACCCAAGTTCCTACAGCCTGTCTTCACAGGAGAGATGCTCCAGGCCCCTGGTCATCTTGTTCTGTTCTTTCTCTGTGTGCTAATCTGCTCCTTAAGCTGATTTCTGTGGTCACTGCTCTGATTTCTACAAGACATGGCAAGTTTTGAGCTCTTTGTGCCTGGAACAACTTGTACTGATGCCTGCAGCAGTACTTTCCCTGGAAATGCAGGCTTGTTACTCTGAACTTTTTCTGCAGGGTCATTCCAGAATCTCCACGGTGGTTGATCTCCCAGGGAAGATTTCAGGAGGCAGAAGACATCCTCCGAAAGGCTGCAAAAACTAACGGCATTACTGCCCCAGATGTCATACTTGACCCTAGTGAGGTAAGATTCATTTACCACTCCACTTTGCTGGACTTGTTAATGATTATGTCAAATGATTAATTTCCAGAGATGGGAACTGAGTTCTGCCTGCAGTGTATCAGGAACTGGGTCAAAGGTGCTCCTTTTCCTGGAGAGCAGAACACCCTTTGCTCTCCTTGTTAGGATTTGCAAAGCCCTTGCTGTCTCATTCCAATGGGAATGGCAGCATGCATTCTAATCCAAACATCCTGTTCCTTTTAAACTCTTTTTTTTTTTTTTGAGGGGGGGGGAAAGGTAATGAATTTTGGTCAGGCATTAGAATAGGTTAACTCAGGGAGGTGGTGGAGTCACCATCCCTGGAGGTGTTCAAGAAACATGTGGACGTGGCACTTTGGGACATGGTTTAGTGGCCATGGTGGTGTTGGGTTGAAGGTTGGACTCAATGATCTTCAAAGATCTCTTCTAACTGAAACAGTTCTATGATTCCATGAATTTGAGGTACCTGTTCTTCTGTGATCTAAATACTTGGCACCAACCAGACTTTCTGCTCACACAGTCTAATACAGTTCTATAAAAGTCTAACACAAGACTGCTTCCAGTGGCACTGGAAATAATGTTAGTCTAGTTCAACTTCAACTCCAATCTCTATTCCATGTTAAGGAAAGCAAAGCTGGGCCCCTTGAGGGTTGAGTAGCCTGCAGTATGTTTTCCTCCCCACCTATTTCTTAGTCTCCTTTGGGTATCTCCCCTTTGTCTGACCTGTGTGGTGACCTGAAGGTGCAGCTCTGTGCTCATTCAAACATGACCTCCAGAAGTCAGCCAGACAAACTGTTTGCCTGACCCAGGAGAATGGGCACCTCTCTAGGCAGATATGTCAAGTCAGTTTGGGCACTTGCCCAGTTGTTTTCTGCTTGACAATTGACAATTGTGATTTATGTGACAGTCCCTTGTGTGCTCACTTGCTTTACAAGGGCTTAGGGAGGTGGTTTGCCATTAAACTGCAGTGTTTGCTGTTGAGGTTGAAACAGCTTCACTTAGTTAGCTGAGATGCAAACAAACCTGTTTGGCCAGACTTGTTTTATAGGGTGTAGGACAGACATTCTGGTCTTGCTGGAACAGAGAGAAAATGTCAGGAAGCCTCAGACCTTCTTATGATAGCTTTGCCCCTGAATTTTCATTCAAATACACTTTTATTTTCCCCTTCTTTCTCATGCTGTAGGCATGAAAACTCATCTATTGCCAGCACTGCAGCAGGAGCATGAAAAATGAGCTTCTGCTTAAGGTCACTGTCCCTGGAGTCCTTTACATCTCCTTCTTAGAAAGAAATGCTGATCTTTTTGCATCTCTGGATGGATGGGGCTGGATTCTGAGGCAGCAGAAGCCAGGATCTGGAGCAGGGTAGCTGCCTCAGGGAAATGATTCCTGCAGCAGGATGGGCTGGAGTGCACTATCCTGATTTACAGATCAATCACTGCACATCACCTTTCAGAAACAGAGACTAACATTCTGACACTGAGTGGGGAAAGGAGCTTGGTGAGCAGATGCTGTTTAAGTGCAGAACTCCTGCCTGGCCATCTTTCTGTCTTTTTTAAGCTCAAAGCTGTGCTGTGACCATAAAATCTGTGCAAAGCTTTTCTTCATCATCCGTGGTCTGTTGCCGCCATTCCGGTGGCTGCTTTCTGAAGAACTGTAAAGCAGAGAGGCTCCCAGCCCCTCTGCAGTTGTTCAGAAGCATGTTTACACTTCAGAGAGGTTCTCAGAAACCCAGCTGGCCCTTAGCCCTCCTGCAGCTGGAACGTGAGCTCTTGATGGAGGAGCAACCCAAGCTCATGCTCGCAGTATTCCTCCAACCTTTGCAGCTGCACACCAGCTCCTTCAAAGACTTCAAAACCAGTTAGGATCCAGCAGGTTGACTGGTCACAAACAAGCTGCAAAACACAAATAGGGGGTGGTTGACTGACTTATCCCATGTTTGGATGATAGGTTTAATTTCAACTCATCTGTTTGCCCTCTCTGCCCTTGCCATAGCTTCTTGTGCTAGCTTATGTTAAGGATTATGCTGTCTGCTTATCCAGCTCCTAAAAGACAGAGTCCTTTTTTTTTTTTCTCATCAACTCTTAATTTTACTGTTCCTGGTTTTGTTTTGTGGTTTGTTTAGTTATTCTCTCTCTCTCTTTTTTTTTTTTTGTTTCCTGTTTGCTGGTTTCTTGGCAACAAATAGTGGCAAATCTGGAGAGTACTTAGGAAAGATCATGTGATTGATGAGAAAGGGCTGCAAGCCTTAGAGCTGCTGCAGTCTGGGTGGTGGGAGGATTGGCTGCTGGCAGAATGAGAGCTAGCAAACGTAGAGAGCTGTTAGGTAGAAAATGCAGATGTAGGAAAGCAAATTCACTGAAGTTTGCAGCCATAGCAGACCTTTATTTTTATCCCTCAGGTCTTCAGATGGAAATGTCGTTCAGAATTCTTTCACCTGACTGCAGGGGTTACATAAAGTTCATGTTCCCATTAGCTCAGATGCAGTTTGCAAGACATTGAAGAGATAAAGAATATTTTTTGAGATGAGAGACAAGATTTAAAGGCTCCAGATCAGTGTTCTGCAACTATCTGGCTGATGAAAACCCATCACTAACTGAATATAGAATCATAGAATGGTAAGGTTGGAAGGGACCTCAAGGATCATCCAGTTCCAACCCCCTGCCGTAGGCAGGGACACCTCCCACTGGCACAGGTCACTCAAGGCCTCATCCAACCTGGTCTTGAACCCCTCCAGGGAGGGAGCAGCCACAACCTCCCTGGGCAACCTGTGCCAGTGTCTCACCACCCTCACTGCAAACAACTTCCTCCTAACATCCAGTTTCAATCTCCCCTCTGCCAGTTCAAACCCATTGCCTCTTGTCCTGGCATTACAAGACCTTGTCAATAGTCCCTCCCCAGCCTTCCTGGAGCCCCCTTCAGATCCCGCAAGGCCACTCTAAGGTCTCCTGGAAGCCTTCTCTTCTCCAGGCTGCAGAGCCCCAACTCTCTCAGCCTGTCCTCATAGCAGAGCTGCTGCAGCCCTCTGAGCATTTTCGTGGCCTCCTCTAGACCTGCTCCAAAAGTTCAATGTCCTTCCTGTGCTGGGGGCTCCAGAACTGCACACAGGACTNCACAGCCCTTCTAATCCACCCCAGGATGGCATTGGCCTTGTTGGCCACCAGAGCACATTGCTGGCTCATGGTCATCCTTCCATCCACTAGGACTCCCAGGCCATTTTCCCCTTCCCTGGTCTCCAGCAGGTCAGTTCCCAACCTATCCTGATTCACAGGATTGTTCTTTCCCACTTTGTACTCTTGCCCTTGTTGGACTTCATTGAATTTCTCCCTGCCCAACTCTCCAACCTGTCTTAACTCTCACTAAAGGGCAGCACAACCCTCCAGTGTGTCAGCTACTCCACCCAGTTTGCTGTCATCAACTTCTAGATGCTTCAGGACGTGGCTTAGTGGCCATGGCAGTTGGGTTACAATTGGACTGGATGTTCTTAAAGGTCTGTTCCAGCCTTAGTGATGCTAAATGTTCTTAAAGGTCTGTTCCAGCCTTAGTGATGCTAAATGTTCTTAAAGGTCTGTTCCAGCCTTAGTGATTCTAAATGTTCTTAAAGGTCTGTTCCAGCCTGAGTGATTCTGTGATTCTCACTGTCAGGTGGGCTATTTTGAAGCTGAAATCATAGTTTACTTTTATTGAAAGCCATTGGCACATCTCATGAAGGAGTCCATAGTGCAAACAAAAAGCCTGCAGTCTTTAATCATATTATATTTCAATTTGGCATTCTCAGGTCACACTGACTTAAAAATATCAAGGGAGGAAGTAATCTGTGTATACACTTTATTGTGTTTGCCCATAATGGAGGTGTGTCAGGCAAGAGTGATTCATCTTGTTGTGGAAAGAGAAGTTCTGAGCAAATATTTTTAGATATCTTGGGAGCTTGTGATTCCCAAAGTGTCAAAATTAATAATACTTCAGTGTTACCTTTTTTTTCACCTGATTAATTATAGGTTCATAGAATAGTTTGGGTTGGAAGAGACCTTAAAGATTATCTAGTTCTAACCTTCTTGCCATGGGCAAGGACATCTTCCACTAGACCAGTTCCTCAAGGCTCCATCCATCCTGGCCTTGGAACACCTCCAGGGAGAGGGCATCCACAACTTCTCTGGGCAACCTCTTCCAGTGTCTCCCTCCCATGATTTTGAGCTGCTGAGAGTGGGTGGATGCTTGGGGTTTTATTTCTTGGTTAGATTCCTAAATGTTGATAGAGTCACAAATTCAGATAGACAGAAAATGTCCTAACTGCAAATAAAATCTCTGTGGAAGATGAAGTTCAAACTCTTCTTAATGTTCTTACTGTAAGGCTGTTAAAAAGATCATTAAATTGATGAGTAGAGACCCTGGGATAAGTGCTGAAAACACCACCTTTTGCCATCATAAAAACATGGCAGAGAGCTGGGGTTCATCAGCCACAGGGTCTTCAGAGTTTCAATCAATAGAACTTGGCCTCTTAAATCATCTCTTACATGGTTTGAAAGCTCTGTCCCTTGTAGGAGTCTAAAGTTTTAGAAACCACCTTAAATTATCTCCTTTTTTTTTTTTACTGCTTTTTCAAGCACAAAACTGCTTTGCATGCTTCATGGATAAATATCTTTGCATTGTTTACGTGGAAGTGGTTTTATTTTGAGGAGCTGGAAAGTTTCATGGGGCAGACAGAAGATGTTTGATATCTTTTTGCTTATATTCTTAGATGAAGTTCTCTAAACCAGGCTAAATAATGATGGGGACTCTGCAGCCACTTTGTCGCAGTTTAAATCACAGAATGGTAAGGGTGGAAGTGACCTCAAGGATCATCTAGTTCCAAGCCCCTGCCATAGGCAGGGACACCTCCCACTAGCACAGGTTACTCAAGGCCTCCTCCAACCTGGCCTTGAACACCTCCAGGCAGGGAGCAGCCACAACCTCCCTGGGCAACCTGTGCCAGTGTCTCACCCCCCTCACTGCAAACAACTTCCTCCTAACATCCAGTTTCAATCTCCTCTCTTCCAGTTCAAACCCATTCCTCTTGTCCTGTCATTGCAAGACCTTCTTAATAGTCCTTCCCCAGCCTTCCTGGAGCCTCCTTCAGATACTGGAAGGCTACTCTAAGGTCTCCTGGAAGCCTTCTCTTCTTCAGGCTGCAGAGCCCCAACTCTCTCAGCCTGTCCTCATAGCAGAGCTGCTGCAGCCCTCTGAGCATCTTCATGGCCTCCTCTGGACCTGCTCCAACAGTTCCATGTCCTTCAAATGCATCCCTGTTAGGTCCAGCATGAGGAGTCAGTCACTAGGTCACTTCTGCAGCAGTTTCATTGTGTTATTTCATGCCTTGTCTGCCATGGATGTAGTTCATCACTTAATTTTCTGGTCTTTGAAGACCATTCTTGGTCTGCAGTGGGCTGCCCAGGGAGGTTGTGGGGTCTCCTTCTCTGGAGATCCCAAACTCCCCTGGCCACTGTGATCCTGGGCAAGCTGCTGTGGGTGCCCTGCTTTAGCAGGGGGCTTGGACTGGATCATCTCCAGAGGTCACTTCCAACCCTTTCTGTGCTGGGATTTTGCAATTATTTTAAGACATCCTTGATCTTCTGGCCCTTAGACTAAACAAACCCTCTACTTTTGCAGATCTTGTTTGTCAGCTGTCTCATTCTCCCTGGTGCTCTCTTCCTGTCTGGGTGCAGTTTTGGTTGTCATGAACCTCACAATGCACCGCTCAAACCTGGGCGTTAAAAACTCCTCCAGCAGTGACATCTAAATCATGAATTAATGCTGCCCCTTTATAATTCAAGTCTAAAAGTAACAATAAGCAGTTGTTTTATGAAGCCTCAGGCAGAGGAAATGATTACTCATTTCAACCTTAATTTTGAGTGGCTTTCAATTAGGAGGAGCAGCCATTGTCACGGGCATCTATGTGTTTGGTTAAGAGCAGGGAACCTGCTTCATCTCTGCAGCACATCAAAAAACAGTGATGTAGAAGTTGGGGACAGGATTTCTTTTCACAGTAATTTTGTTTGCAGGAAGTTAATGTTCCCATGGGTTTAGTGGTGTTTTTTTTTTTTTTCTGTTTGTTTGTTTGATTCCAGCTGCAAGATGTGAATTGCCAGAAGCAGCAGACCTACACCATTTTGGATCTAATGAGAACCCGAAATATCCTAACCATCACAATCATGTCAGTGCTTCTTTGGTAAGCAAGTGTGGAGCCTTTAAGCACAAAAAGCAGCCAAACAATTCAAAACTTGCTCTTGGAACACTAAGGTATTCTGAAGAGATATGGATGAAACCAGCTCGAAACCAAACCACCTCCAGACTGCAGCAACAAAACTCTGGTTAATCTGTTCTTCATCTCACAGTCTAGAAACACATCTGGGTTGTTATTTCTGTCTGAAGCAGTCAAACATGTCTTGAACTAAGCAAGAATCAGATTAGCTGGCAGTGATGTGTGAGAATCTTGCCTGATATTGGGCCTTGGGGAATTCTCATCTGACTAGCAAAGCCTTTTAAGAAGAGTGAGTCATGCCCTGTCTCCTGGTCAGGGATCTGCTGCCCAGGGTCTGAACACAGTCATGGCTGACCTAGGGGGAGAATCACAGAATCACAGCAACATCCAGGGTGGAAATCCCCTCAGGATCATAGAATCATAGAATGGTAAGGTTGGAAGGAGACCTCAAGGATCATCTAGTTCCAACCCCCTGCCATAGGCAGGGACACCTCCCACTAGTACAGGTCACTCAAGGCCTCATCCAACCTGGCCTTGAACCCCTCCAGGGAGGGAGCAGCCACAACCTCCCTGGGCAACCTGTGCCAGTGTCTCACCACCCTCACTGCAAACACCTTCCTCCTAACATCCAGTTTCAGTCTCCCCTCTGCCAGTTCAAACCCATTGCCCCTTGTCCTGTCATTACAAGACCTTGTCAATAGTCCCTCCCCAGCCTTCCTGTAGCCCCCTTCAGATACTGGAAGGCTACTCTAAGGTCTCCTGGAAGCCTTCTCTTCTCCAGGCTGCAGAGCCCAGACTGTTGTAACCTGTCCTCANCTTCCAGGTAGCTGTAGACAGCAATGAGGTCTCCCTTCAGCCTCCTCTTTTTCAAACTAACCATCCCCACCTCCTTCAGTCGCTCCTCATAAGATTTATTCTCCAGAATAAATCTTCCTGTCTCCTTTGTATTGTTTCTTGATGCATCTTGGGCTGCATCAAAAGCAGCATGGCCAGCAGATCCAGAAAGGTGATTCTGCCACTTTGCTCTGGTGAGACCTCACCTGGCATACTGTGTCCAGGTCTGGAGCCATGTCCTCTCAATAGAGGAAGGACATGGACCTGATGGAGTGGGTCCAGAGGAGGGGCATGAAAATGAGCAGAGGGGTGGAGCACCTCTGCTATGAGGACAGGCTGAGGCAGCTGGGGTTGTTCAGCCTGGAGAAGAGAAGACTCTGGGGAGACCTTAGAGCAGCCTGTCAGTACCTGAAGGGGGCTACAAGAAGGATGGAGACTGTTTACAAAGGCCTGTGGTGATAGGACAAGAGGCAATGGCTTCAGACTAGAGAGGAGCAGATTTAAATTGAATGTTAGGAACAAGTTCTTTACTATGAGGGTAGTGGAACACTAGAACAGATTGTCCAGGGAGCTCCTTGAGGCCCCATCCCTGGAGATACTCAAAGTGAGGCTCAACAAGGTTCTGGGTAACCTGATCTAGTTGAGGATGTCCCTGCTGATTGCAGAAGGGGGTTGGACTAAATAACCTTTGGAGGTCCCTTCCAACCCAAAGAGTTCTATGATTCTATAAAACTGTCTTTTGAAGAGCTGAGGTTTCCCTAAACTTTCCTGCTGGCAACTCTGTGTCTATCTGCCATCTTCAGCTTGGTTTTTGCTCTAGCTGAAGCAATTTGTTATGTTCAGTGTAATTAAACTCCCTGAAACAAGGTTGGAACCAGGTGAGGTTGGTTTCTTCTCCCAAGGAACAAGTGATAGTGCAAGACTCAAACACCTAAGGTTGTGCCAGGTTGGGCATGAGGAACAATTCAAAGTTCCAAAGCCATGGAGATGTGGTGCTGCTGAGGGACATGGCTTAGTGGTGAGCTGGCAGTGCTGGGTTAATGGCTGGGCTGGATGATCTTGGAAGTGATTTTTCAACCCCAGCAATTCTGTGGTGCTTGCATTATTTTTTCCTTGCATGTCAGTTGCTTAACCTCCTTTTAATTAAGGTCCCCAAAGACAAAAGCATCTTGTGCTGACTCCTAGCAATGTTTTCCACCCCATAGTATCCTGATGGTTTATTCTGCATTATGAATTGAAAGATCTGCTGAAAGGGGAGGCTGACTGCAGACAGCAATGTGTCACCTTTACATATTGCTGAATGTTTTGTTAGTTTTAGGTAAGCAGCTGCCCTTTAAACTAATCCCTTTGCAGGGTTTGCCTGAGGGAGGAGGAAACTTGGCTTCTCCTCACTCTGGGATATGTAAATATCCCTAAAGTTTTCCTAGAAAATGTCTCTGAGTGCATCAAAGCTTGTCAGTGTGATAAGCTAAGGCAAGCTGCTGCTGAAAGTGAGTTTATTGTAAGCTGAGAGTTTACTGTGTCCAAATAACTCCTGGGAGTTGCACAGCACCGTGGAGAACACCCTGTAACTGCTTCTGAGAAGAACAGCTTCAGCTGGCAGGGCACCTGCAGCTAGGTGACTTCATACCTTCCCAGGTGCAGTGGGCAACTTTTATTCTAAGCAAGTGGAGCATGAAGCTTCTTCCCATGTGAAATGAGGAGGAGGAGGAAGAGCCTCTTGTCGGTGACTCACTTCATGCTGTGCAGTGATTTTTTCAGAGAACCACAGAATTGTTTTGGTTGGAAAAGACCTCTAAGATCATCAGCTGCAGCCATCACTTTGCTCCAGGTTGTGTTCTAACACAGATGCTGAAGGAGATGAAGTGCTCAGTCTCTGTCCCTCACCATTGCACCTCTGGATGTGTTCTGATCCAGTGCTGGTTGTTTCCCACATGTCAGCTGTTGGTGAAGCAGAATGTTCTCTTAGAGGCACAGAATGCTTTGGGTT